>OZ010593.1:45018535-45061035 GCA_963932145.1 Acanthosepion lycidas | reverse complement strand
TTTGCAGTGGCTCCATTGAATTAGGTTGGTGCAAAAATAATATCGTTTTTTGACGTATTTTTTAACGTCAAAAAACGATATTATTTTTGCACCAACCTAATAGAAATACCTATAGTTTTCTTTTGTGTGTGTGTGTGTGTTTTTTTTTTGTTTTTTTTGTTTTTTCTCAAAGCCATTTGATATTACTTTAACATATTTTGGTTTTAATTTGTTTTTGAAAAACTGTTTTGTAGCTTCATAACTCAAGACATCATAATCAAAATCCATTCCAGTGTGTGCCCAGTAACAGCAAATTATCTGGACTAAGGAAAACACGTCAGAGGCATACTTCAAGTGGAAGTAGCAGTAGTAACAATCCTGATCCTGGAGATACAGGTATTTTTTCTCTTTATCCCTGTTTATGTATCAGTATTTAGATAAAAGCAATGGCTTGCACATTTTAGACAAAAGATTTTCTTGTATTGATACTGTTTATAAAACAGGCTGAATTTCTAGTTTTTCCAGACTTTAGTTTTATGGTAGAAAGATAAAAATGGGTCAGAACTACATAAAAGGTTAGCATATGTAATGGCTATCATGAATATTAATGTAAAACTATAAATGTCACGTGGCACAAAAAGGGTTTTATCACTAAGACTGTAAAAGGAAGGTGTTAAATTAAAAGGTGTTACACTTATACAAATATTCCTCTACTGTTAATTTAGGGAAAAGATGAAATGAGAATCTTAAATAAAAAGAATTATATTTGGGAAATATTGTTGCCAATCAAATTGAGAATTTAATTTCTGCTTTTACATGAAATTTTTAATCTGTTGATATCTTGAGACATATTTAATCTTTATTTGAACATTAACCCTTTATGATAGAAATAGTTTGGTTATATCGACTGCTTTTCTTAAAATTGTGTACTAAAATGTTGGTGCTAGTTTTAACTTGATGTTCCTTTGAGAATAATTTCTAAGTTCTTAAAACTAAAGTAAAAGGCCTTGCATTTGAAATAAGACCATAAAATGCCTCATATCAATAGTGCTATGAAATTATTGGTACTTGTATTTTGTGATATACAATTCAGTAAGAGAATATCTTTTTACAATGCCAGATTTCTCTTGTTTTTGATATTGAAAATGTTCCAGTATAAAGAGATTCTAAATAGCCAAGATTTTCTTCTTGGCTAGTGCATACAGTAAAACAGCTACTTTTCATAATTATCTGTCAATGATAATTTATGAAAAGTCAATTTTGCAATTTTTTCTCAATTACAGAAAGGGTTATAGTTTTAGCTAGTGTAGTAGTTTTTACTTTTAGTCTTTAGTATATCAATTAAGTTAATTATATCTGATCTTAGAAAGCTTTTAATGTTATTCATTACTTCTATTTTTTATATGAATGACACCAATATAACTGATGTTATTTGGTAACTATTGAATTTCATAGAACAGACAGTATATAAAATTTGTTTTTTGCTAGCTTAGTTATCAATTTAATTCTTCACTATACAGAATTTTATAATGAAGTTTGTAAGATTCAGTTCAGCTTAGTTATGCTGTGCAGAAATCAACTTTGTATCTTACAAGATTTTCATTAAAATACATTAGTTGCAAATCCACGCTTATTAGCTGTAAGTTTTAAGTTTTTCTTTATGCTTTTTCTGAATAGAATGCAAAATTGATAAGCCATATCTCATAATTTTGATGCCTGCAATTAATTTTTGATATATGTTGTCAGAATGTTGAATGAAGGACTATTGTGAGTTAGATAGAAATAAGCTTATAAATAAGAGCAGACGGAAATTGCTAACCTTTTATAGCATTTAAAAAAAAAAAAAAAGCACTAGATATATATTGAAATATTTGCTATCCCATGGATAGATCATTTGATATGAATATCAGAATTATTCTCAAATATACTAGCAAAAATACCCATTTTCTTCCATTTTTACTTTTTGATGTTCTGTATCTACTTCAAAAGTTATGAAACATTGAAACAATTGACTAGATCTTGGTGGATTTAAATTTGTTGCTACTTTTAAATTTCTGACTCAGTTTTTAAATATCTTTGATTTTTAAATTTTAATAATTTAATAGTATTGATGGATAACTAGCATGTTTATTGTTTGCTTATTAGGACTAGCAATATTATTTTTAGTTTCTCTATTGAGTTTTTTTTTTTTTTAATTTTACATGGCTTAATACAAAGCCATAAGAAAAGTTATCGTTTTTACTTTGAAAAAGGATAATTTGTTTTGTTTCCATTACGAGTAATTACAGGAAATGAAGCAATGTTGATTATTTCAATTTGTATGTTAAGTGCTACATTCAGGTATTGTTTTAGAATAATGAAGAAAAAAAACAGTGATGTTTTGAATTTGTTTTGGCCTTTATTTCGGTAGGCCTGATTATGGCAAAATTACCTATTTTGAAACATTACTGCTCTCTCTTAGTATTTGTAACACTTGATAATTTCTTTATTTTTGTATATAAAATGGTATAAATTACAGGTGGTTTGATTCTATTCAGCTTTTTGTTTGAATGATTACAATAACTTCAGTATTAATTTTTCAGGTATTAAAGCATGAAACTTTGCTTAATGTTGACAGTACAATGACTTTTTTAATGTTTGTAAATTTTTTTTTTTTATATTTTGAAAGCTATGACTTTATATCAAGTTTGTACTACTGTATAGTTTTTCCTTGGTTTCATAGTATCTATTGAATTTTGTTTCTATCATCTATTTTAATATATTATTGCCTTTGTTCATACTGATTAAAAAGGATTGCCAACTGCTTGTTGCTTTTTCCAGCATGAAGCATTGTGTTAATGAAAATCATTGTCATTTAATTTTTTCTTCTGCCATGTATGCTTATTTAATGAGTTGTATTGATTCTTTGAAAAAAAAAAAATTGGCTGCAAACATTACATGTCTTGCTTTGATTGATACATCGATTGATGATGAGGATTGATTTTTATGTGCAATTGTAATGGTTTTGAAATACCTGTTCAGCATTAAATAATTAGGTTTACCTTGAAGTATAATAGATTAGGCACATTATTGTATTTGTTGAAACATGTAAAATTATCATTTTTTTCAGTTAAATCAAGAGTAAGCATACCTTACTCTTGTTGCGTCCATTTGGATATATATTCGCATTTATATAAATTTTGTGTCCATGGTAATAATTCTATATTCTTAAACTCATTTAACCAAAATTACTAATTTTGTTTAGAGAATTTAGAAAATCTGACTCTGCAGTACTTTTTATCAGATGAACTAAATTGTAGCCATTGATTCATGAAAGTTGGCTTTATGATTAAAAATTAGACATGATTTCTGAAGCTTTATGCCATTTGTTACAGGACATTAGATCACCTGCCAACTTAACACCCTTGTGCTTTGTCTAGTAAATTATTTAATTTCTTGTTAGGTAAGGTTTAAGGAGGGGGCCTCTATCGTATAGATGCAGTATAATATTATATTCCCTTTCATTTTCTTTGTGCTTCGTTGTTGTCTACTTCCCATTAAGCTATGACCTGTGTTCAATTCCTGTTTTTATAAACCAGTGCTGTTTTGAGTTTTAATTAAATGTTGAATGATCAGGTTTTAGTCAAGTGACTAAGAAGCTTAGAATTTGTGTTGACCTTTCTTGTTCAGCTTACTGGCATGATTTATTGATTCCTTTTAAATTTCTAAACAGATAAATGAGTAGAATTCAGTTCAACTTGCTTATCCAAATTAGCCAAACTTTGTGTGATCATTACTAAAACAATTTATTTTTATTTATTTTTTATCTACAACTTTGATATTAATCTTTTTCTGTAGGCTATTAATTTAAAAAATTATTATGTAACTGTTTAATTGTAATTCCAGTTAGGTCATCTCTGAGTTCATAGATGTAAAGATGGCATATAAGTATTTCAAGGTTGCTTATTAATTTCTGAAAATTCTGAAATGCAGGAATAAAAACCTTATCCTTTTGTGAGAAAAATGAAGTTTCTCATTTACAGTGTGTGGGGAGTTGAATTAGCCACAAAACTTGCAAACATCTGTTTCTCCATGACTATCTGCTGGTGTTGACTTTCTTGAAATATCATTTACTTCAGAAGCAGTTTTCTATTTGTTCTTCTCTCTTTCACACTCTTCTATTAAGCATAAGTATCTACTAACTTTCCCCAGTAAAATATTCAATAATGCTTCACTCACTTTAAAATCTCAGAAGGATGAGTTATTACACTTGATTTTTTTTAATTTTTAATTCTGTGGAATAGATGGTGTGTCTCGTACAGATAATCTGATACTTGGCAGATATAAGTAATCCTCTCATTTTTGCCAGCTACTATGCAAACTAAATTTTAAACTATATTAGTCATTAAACAGGATATGTTTTGTGCTTAGGCATTGGCTTATATATTCATAGTGCCAATTGTGGCAAGTTCTCATAAAAGGAAATTTTCATTTCAAGTGAGCACAGGGCTTGTCATTATATATATATATATATATATATAGACACCCTTAAATTTCTATTTACTAATTTATGCTGCCAATAGCATGATTCTCATTATTGAATCTGTTTCAGCTAAATGTGCACTTTGTAGTGCTTATAACAGTGGTAACATTTTTTTTTCAAATCTTATTTTTTTGTAAAAATACACATTTTGACAGGATTTCAGTTGTAAAATATATGGAAGAAAAGTCCACAAAGTTCTCTGTGAAATAGCTTTACAAACAAATTTTTACACTTTATTCAATATATGCCATTACAAATTCAGATTTAAAACCAAGTAGGCAATTTATTGAACATATTTTATTTGTAACTTGTCTCGTTTTCATTTAGAATTGTTTTAATTTTTCTAGAAACATCATCATTAACAGATAATAAACCTGTTTTGTATTCATGGATATTTTTAAAAATATTTAAAATCTTTTTTACAGGCTGTGATGTACCTAGTACCAGAAGCAAAACTATTATTAGAGAAAAGAAAAGAAAGATCTCTGCAGTGATAGAGGTGAAAAGAGACTTGAAAAATGCTATAAGAACTACAACAATCGAAGAAAGCAACAATTCTATTATACTTGTCAACAAACTTAAGTATTCTCAGAATAGTGGCACAAACAGGGAATCCCACAAATCTCGTAGATATTCAGGCACTGAAGCAAAACGGATCAAGTTAAAAAGCAAAAGGCAATACAAGAGTAAAGTTGAAAAGAATAGTGGAATTAGCAGTGAAATAACAAATGAGCCTGTAACCGATATTAAAAATAATTTGAGAAGAAAGAGTCAAAAAGATTCATCATTACACAAGGATGCATACATTCTTTGCTCTGAAGAAAAATTAACAAATACTGTACAAAATGAAGAAACAAAAACTAAAAGTCCTGATAAGCTAATTAAGAAAGAATTCTCAGCAATATTGACAGATAAGGAGCTTGAGAAACTCTGTATACGTAATAGTACAGTGTCTATAAAAGTGAAAAAATTAGAGGATTTCCCTGCTGAGAAAATTTCTATATCTTTACGTGAAAAGAAAAATGTTTCAAGTGGTGAAACAACAGAGTGCATGGCAAGGACTGTTATTTCCTCTGTAAAAAAGCAAATAGCAAAGGATGTACTGCCAACTAATGCAGATGTAACTAATAGCAGAAAGGAAGAAGAGGAGAAAGAACAAAAAGAAAACGAGGAAGGCAAAGGAAAGGAAAGTAATAATTCTCTTAAAGATAACACACCTTGTGAAGATTTAAAGAGTGACAGTCCATATTCTTTTAAGGAGAAGTCTCCAGACAATGGAGTGAAGACTTTGTTGGAGCAGAGTATATTAGCAGGCATTCAGGATAATATGCATTTTAAAAAACAGTTCTTATTAACAGGAAACAATAACAACACTGAGAAAAAATCTCCACAACCAATTCCAGAAGCAGCACAACAACACAGGTCACTAAGTGCAAATATTGACCTCAACCGCCCAGTGACTGATCAAATTACAAAATTAACTAAAACAGAGAAGTTAAACCACAATGGAAATGATGTTGACCCATCACCTTGTTCATCTCCCAGCAAAAATGAAGCAGAATCTATTCTTGCTAAAGACCAGGAAGAAACAACTTTCAAATCATCAGATATACTCAATGAAAAATGTCTCCCATCTGTAAAAACACCTTTAACAACAACAGAAAAAATGGATTTCTCTACATCTGGACACTCGGATGATCGATCTGGTTCACAACCTGAGCGGTTTCGTGTGGAAGAAATTAAAAGCTCCAAATATAGTCCAGCTTCAAGTCCATTAATAATTGACAAGCATGAGCCTGTCCATCCATACAGAGATCCAGAGCTAATGCGTAAGAACCCAGTGCAGAGTATGCTTACTCCCCATAAACCTCTGACTCAGCCCTCATATCCAAATGTTCCAACTGCTCTACCAGCTGGGCATGGAACCCTCACAGCATCAGGCCAACTGTCAAGCCACCAGTTGCCAAGGACGTTAATGCCCCAGGTTCCTTTCTCCCCTCACCAAATACCACCGTTAAGCTCATTGCCATCGGCCCATCTCCCTCTACCTCATGCAGCTACTATTGGCCAAATTGAAGCCCATGGCTTAGGTGCACCTCCTATTGGAGCAATCACCCCTCAACAACAACAACAGCAACAACAGCAACAACAACAAAGTCATCTAGCTGCTCTCCAGTATCCCAATGCTCATCTCCCTATTTTGTCTTCATATGGTCAAATCCATGGCAGTTTGAACAGTGCTCAGTTGGATGTTCTCTGGCAACAGCAGAAGTTTTCAGCAGTTGCCAATCCACAACCATACATACTTAGCCCTCATCAAGAAGATCTAATGCGTGAAGCAAGTCTTTTACATGAAAGGGAATTGGGCCGAGAACGCCTTGAAAGGGAGCGACTTGAACGTCTTGAAAAGGAACGCCTGGAACTGCGCTTGGAACAGGAACGCTTGGAAAGGTAAGAAATTTAACTTTTGTTTTGAAGGCACAAGTAAATTGTACAGTCAAAAAAATAATAAATAATAGTTGGTTGTGTTTTTATTTATGAATTAATACTTAAATTTTAAGTGTAAGAAAGAAAATTCTGGTTTTTCTCTTAATGTTTTTCCAGACTATTTTCTTTTAAAAAATTTAAACTTTACAGGGTGAAGTTTTCATATAAACACTTGCTCTTTAAATATGTTGTAAACTAGCAACCAAACTGGGTTTTTTTTTCTGCATTTTCTTTCTAATATTCTTCTGTATATGCATGGAAAAATTTGCAAATTGTCACCAACAGCAAAATATTTACAGTTTCTTTAATTAAAGTACAGCTCATTCTTCAAGTCAACAAAATTTTATCCCTTCAAACAATACTAACCTTCACCACATTTCACTGTTTATGTGTATATAACTTGAAGGTTTGGAGGATTTCTTCTTTTTTGGTAATCTATATAATATAATTTTATGAATTGGGATATTTTAAAGATGTTTTGATTTTTTTTTTTTTTTTTTTTTTTTTTTTTTTTTCTGTATATATTTTTAGTCAGTAATTAACAAAAAGTAGAATAAAATCTATTAAGCCATGTTCCTTTTATGATTTTCCTATACGCTTTATTTGACAATAACAGAAATATTTAATACTAACTACTCTTGGTTTGGTTTCAAACATAGAGTTTTCTATTTTTAGTCAGATTTATCCAGCTCACTATAAACAAAAAATGGATAATAATTTTCCATTAAATTGATAAACATACTGCTTGTTTATAGTATCTGTTGCAACTACAGAATTAGTTCCTTGGTCATTGTGAAGCTTCTTGTCTATTTGGCTGCATCTTAATAGTTTAAACACGTACATACATATACATTTTTATTAAGTCATAAAAAAATTGTTCTTTCATGAAAAATTTTTGAATAAGTTTATCCTCCTTTTTTTTTTTTTCCCCTTTTTCTTCTTAATTTACATAAATTCCCCAGACCTAACTTGCTTCACACTACCTTTAATATGTCTATATTTCTGAGATGATGTATTGTAATTATTTACACTATTTATATTGTTTGGACTGTTGTCCTCATCTTTATTGCCATATTCATGGCATTTTGGTCGTCGTACACTCCAGCCTTCTTCAGGTTATATTAGTTGGCATATCATGGGGAATTAGAACAATCTCTCCCCATGAAGTAAATAAAGGGTTGGTTTGAAATTCCAATTAATATCACCTGGTTGGAGTGTATAATGGCCTAAACATTGTGGATATGGTAATAAAAATGATATTTGTCTGAACAATGTAAATAGTTTACACTATCTTTTACTCTCAAAACTTAAAAAAATAAATACTTCTATTTCAAAAGGCAAAATTGTTCAGAGGTTGTGTGATATAAGCCTTTATAGTGTCAAATAGTCAATGATAACAGCCACAGTGTAAACATGGTGGCATGCTGCCAAATAAAGTTTAGGAACATTTACTATTTATAGGAAAGAAGAATAGAGCTGAATCTTGTTAGAAAATGACCATGTTTGTAGCAAAAATATCTCTTTTCTATATTTGCAAAATATAAGTGCATAACTGAAGATGCAGGTTACAAACAAATGAAAAATCATAAATGTCATTGAAGCTTTGAAGTAAAAGAAAGATAATACTAATGAAATCAATAATTATTAGATTCAACCAACTTAAACATTGGGGGAGAATGGTGTTCTCAAAAATGAAATTGTTAAAATCACATACAAGTAATTCTGATTGTTCATAAGTTTTATTTCAACAGTTAATGCCATGCACAACAGAACTTTATTTTTTTTTTAGTTGTACATCAATAAAAATAAAATCATATTTACACCATCTAAAAACTGCCAGAAGCACAATTTGACAGTAGGCCAAAAACAGGTTAAAAGTATACTATCCTGAATTTGCCATTAAAAAGTATCCAGTTGGAGGTACATGTCTGAAACATTACTAATTCTTGGATGTGAAATTCAACAAAACAGCTCTTTTCACTGTAATATGAATAGCTTTTGTCATAGATGTATTTAATTTTGTGTAATTATGTAATTTTTGAATCCTCAAAGGACAATAAGGATCTAAAATGTTTATACCATCTGTACAATATAATCCAACAAAGGTCATCAAAAATAATCATTTTTGCCTTTGGTTGGAATTAAAAAAAAACTTAGAAATTTGTTTCATGAAATGAATCATTGGTAAATCCTTCAAACAAATGTTTATTGTAAAGCTTGAAATTCATTTATCTTCAAGCTAAAAAAAAAAAAAAAAAAAAACTGAAGTGAAAAAAATACATTTATTGGGAAAAGATTTTCTGAATAGTTGGAATGATCCTCCTGCATTTCCTCTTCTAATGGTGATTTCAGTTTGAATTTGTTTATAAGCTTCTGCTACAATCAATATTCCTGCAACACTTCATCCTATCATCATTTGAAAATGGTATTATGTCAGTCCCATCTAAAATGTCTATACCATTTGTACAATATAATCCAACAAAGGTCATCAAAAATAATCATTTTTGCCTTTGGTTGGAACTAAAAAAATTTTATTACAACTCTGGATGGAGATGTAATATCAATATAAAAGATGGAGTGATAGTATATGACAACTCATTAGTTTTGGTGCTTGTAACTGAAGATCATTTGAAGTGGTTATCATCACAAATGTTTGTTTTGAATACTCAGATTTTTTAAGAGCTAGATATGAAGTACCATTACAACTTGCATCACTGTAATGTCTATTCCCTTCATCACACTGTTTTTAACTACCTTTTTACACATTACAAGAAAATTTGGGTCTTCAGTTTGCTTCTTCCACTTAAAAGAAAACTACTCAGTGTGGAGTTCATGATTCACTGAACAGAAGATTAAATGTAAATTTTATTAATCACCCAAGTAGGAGACTCTTATGTGGTAAGCACTAATACATAAAAAAAACTAAATCACTTAAAGAAGCTGTTAGTCATTATCTCCCATAATGACTTAAAAGAAAAATTACAAAAAGACAGGGCATGCTTGCAAAAGTTGAACTATATGTATTTTTTTTTTTTTTTTTTTTTTTTTTTGTAATATATCAATTTCATTTTTACCTAGGGCCTAATCCTTAGAATTAGTAAACAAATAGTAATGAAAATTACCTAATTACATTTCAAATTTTTTATGGACTGATGCACCAAAGTTAAGCTGGAACATGTATCCAGTTCACTTTTTATGTTTTTTTATAAAATGTATCCGGTTTCTTTTTTTTTTTTTTTTTTTTTTTTTCTTCTTTTTAAGAAAACGTAAATTTTAAACTTAATTCCCAAATCCCAAAAAATTAGAGAAAATATTGCTATCCACAAATGTAATTGAAATGAATTACCATTTTTCAAGTCTCTTTTCACCTCTATCACTGCAGAGACCTTTTCTTTTCTCTAATAATAGTTTTGCTTCTGGTACTAGGTACATCACAGCCTGTAAAAAAGATTTTAAATATTTTTAAAAATATCCATGAATACAAAACAGGTTTATTATCTGTTAATGATGATGTTTCTAGAAAAATTAAAACAATTCTAAATGAAAACGAGACAAGTTACAAATAAAATATGTTCAATAAATTGCCTACTTGGTTTTAAATCTGAATTTGTAATGGCATATATTGAATAAAGTGTAAAAATTTGTTTGTAAAGCTATTTCACAGAGAACTTTGTAGACTTTTCTTGAAATTGAAGGCAATTGCACTATTTAGACACATTTTTGCAGTGTAAATTTTAGCAGTTTGGGATACCTACTTTTACACTTAGATTAAGAAAGATGATACGTTGACACCAATAACCTGCCATGTCACAAATAATTTGATTTATTAGAATGATGGATTTGAGTTTGTTTCAAATTTAAATGACAATAAGTATGTTGAAATATTTAAACAATTTTACTCGTTTTGACTTTGACCTTTAAATAATTTCAAGAGTTTATGCACAACTGAATATAAATAATTATTTTATATCAAGTTGACTGTACATGGGCACAGGTTACTTGTTGAAGAATAAATACTTTAGGAATATGAAAATGAGAGAAATTAAAATAACAGCTGAATGAAGTTTAGTGCTAAAGCAAAATTGTTCTAAGTTTTGGTGGCTGTTAGTGATCATTTTTATTTCTATAATATTCTTAATAGTTTGGAATGTAATATTGCTATATATATATATATATATATATATATATATATATATATATATTATTTTGTTTAAAAATATTAGAAATTAGTTATAGAGAAATAATAAAGTGGTTTAATAAATGTTGATAAAATTGCACAGATGTTATTTACTTAGGTTACTTGTTAGTACCAACATATTTTCTCATGAAAATACTTTGATTAATCCAAGTTTTTTATTAATTCATTTTTTTCGTACCCATCTGAATTTTAGAAGACCATTTACTTTTTGCATAGTCTTTTGTAATTATTACTAATCCTTATATGAATTTTTTAATTTTTGAAAAATGAATTTGTTTCACTTGTAAGCATGTTTGATTTGTGGTGGATGTTTTTGTTATTGAAATCATGATATTGCTGAAAGGTTCACAGCTCAACCAAGGGAATGGTTTCTAGCCTTGAAATACAAATGCTACTCAACATATTCTCCTCCACAATTCTATACACCTGACACATCATTTCTCAAGTTTCTTTAATCTTTCCTTTCAAAATTCTGATGTTTAGTCATTGAAATACTGATCTGCTATTGCTGTTATCACTTCCAAATTATTTGAATATTTCCTCCCTCTCAAAACTCTTAAAATTTGAAAGCTAGAGCAAGTTTTTGTGAATAGTGTGTATGGTCTAGCATTGAAACTCAAAATTCTTAAAAAAATAAAAAAATATTCATCTTGTCAGCCCTGTGAACAGGTGCATTGTCCAGCAAAAAGAGAACCCAAATTCTCATTCTTCAATTTCCCTTACTGTTTTTCTTTAAATGCTTCCTTTAATTGGCACAGCAAGTTAGTAGTCTTTTGCTTTAATTTATGTGGCTTTTCAAGATTAGTCATCAAGACAACATCCTTATTCTCAACTGTTGTCATGTTGACCTTTCCCATTGAATTTTGGGTTTTGTTTTTTGTTCATCCATAGAGAACACAAGTACTGCCATGGCAAAGACTGTTATTTAGTCTTTAGATCATAATAGTGTAACCAGGTTTCAACAGTGACATTGTTAAAGGCCACTCAGACCATAATGCATTCTCAAAATCTTTGTGCTGGAAATTGGCACACTGCCTCTTCACAATTGAATATGACATGCTCTTGTTCCCCAGTTTTCCATCATATACTTATGGATTTCCTTAGTAGTTTTCTTTTACAGAAACAGGAAGTGTAACACTTGAAGATTTTACACTTTCCATTGACATGGTTTAATGGTCTGAATTAAAAGTATAAGGGTCTTGCAAGTTGGCACTTTACAGTATAAACGAACACTGTTTCCAGCTACAGTGACAAATATTTGGCTTTTAGAAAATGGGTTAGAACTTCTCAGCACCCTTTACTTGTAATTGAAACCGAGATATCGGATATCCTTATACTATATCTATAGCATGTGATTTAGATAGTTTCAAATTTGTTTCAGTATTGAAGAAATGAGACAGTGTTATATTGCATTAATAATTAAGCATATATACTCATGCACACAATGCCTCTCATATTATTAGCCACTTCATGTTTTATGGATTATATTAATTTATCTGAATCTAATAGTTTAATTGGTGAATGATATCATCTATCTGCAAAGTTAAGAAAAATGGATGTAAATTGCAGATAGAAAATAAACAGCAACCATTTGCATGGAATGTCTTGAATATCCAAAACTCAAATTAATAACCATGTTATAAGTTTGAATCTTTAAGTGGCTGATTTGATGGATAAAGAGAAATGTATAAATATTAAATATTTAGAAGGTAAAAACGATGCTGAAGATAACAAAAATGTTCAGAATTTTCAATGAACCATGAAGATGTTTGAAGATTCTGGACAATTTTGATGTAAGTTTAAATGAGAGCAAGTTGTGGACTATATCTGTGTTCTTTGAAACTTTACCAGATCAGCCCATAATCCAACTTCTGGCATTCACAGCTTCTGGATATATCATGTACATCTTTTAAACTTTGACTAGAGTTGAGTAATCAGATCAGGTGCATCTTCCACACTTCCCCTTTTACAATGCTCTGAAAAATGGACAAAAAGCCATGGCATGACAATGCCTCATTTAAGAGATTCTTGCTGAAACAATGTTAGATAAAGCACTGGGATTTTTCTTTTCTTTTTCCTGTCCATGTAATTCCTAATATATTACGTTTTATATGTGCCTTAACTATATTTATTACTGTTGCAGGAATGTCAGAATAATTGTTTCAGGTGTGCTTGAAATTTTTTAATCCTCAAAATTACCTATTTTCATGTCCTCATTTGACCATATGGATAGTTAATATAAACTTTTGTATTTATAATTTTTACTATATATTCTTACATATTTGAATATATGACAAAACTTTCATGTTTGAGCCTTTATCTGAAAAAAAAGCTTCAAGAGATTGAGTTTTCATGCTGTAAAAATGATTTTGCCAACTTAGACACTTTGTAACTTTGATGTTAAAAATATATCAAGCTGAAATTTAGTCCCCTTGTAGCTTTCCTTCAAAATAAAACTAAGTTCTTTGTTTCATTTTGCCTTTATTCTAAATGGTTTAGAATAGGTACCTCCACTTTTTCGGCATAAATTATCGATACCTAAGTTTAAAATGCATTTTTTAAAATGAAAAAATATGCTTGAATATTTCATTTTAGTTTTACTTGAAAGTTGAATCATTAAATTTATTATTTCCATTAAGTAAACAATTCTGGTATATTTCAGATAGAAACTATATACATTGGAATGTCAAATTTAATTTTAAATTTTTAAATTTTCAAAAAACCCGCCATTTTCTTAATTTTAAGAAATTTGTAAACAAACACAAATTTATCGATTTTAAAAATATTTAAAAAAATTTCTGAGACGTCATTTTAATAAAATTAGAAAATTTAATGTTAAATTAATCTGATTTAAAAAAAATATTACTTAATTATAGCATAAAAAAGAAATATACAACGAATTATTAACGATTGGTACCGTAATTTTGATCCATGTGTTGATTGACAAGTGATGACAGCTACTACGGATGACCATAAATGAAAATTACTAGAAATCTGAGTGAACCCTTTTATTTTTAGTTTTACTGTTATGTCTATTTATTAGAATAAAGGGACAAAACTCTTTTTATAATAATGGCAATTTCAGTCTACTGTACATGGAAATAAGGAATGTATTAAGTAGAAAAATACAACATAAAAAATTATTTGAAAAAAAAGTGGAATCACTAAATTTATTAAACTTGGCAATTTTGAACTCGTAAATTTTGTTTCTACTTAATTACTAATTATCAAAAGGAAATAAGCTAATACAGAGTTTTGCACGATTTTTAAACTATTATAAATTATTATAATCAAAATGTAAAACAAATAAAAAATTCTTGTAAAATTTAATTATTCATCAGAAAAAATTTATTTCTTCAGGCAATAATGACCTTAATATTACTTATTTACAAAAGCAATTAAAAGCTTTTCTAATTAAGTAATATCATAGTTTTATTGGATTCATTATTTTTCTATTCAAAGCTCATTTTACAAAAGTTGGAACAAATTAGAAAAAAAAAAGTAGGTGATTTACCATCTCCAATGACTCTTACTTTAAACAAAAAAAAATTGTAAGGAAATAAAAAGAATTGAACGAAATTTCGGGAAAATAAGTAAGTGGGGTGTAACATATTAAAAAAAAAAAATATTTTTTACTAAAATTTACTAAAAAGAAATATTTCAAAAATAATTTCATTCATTGGTGAATAAGTCCTGAAAATTTCATTAAAATCGGACAATTACTTTAATTTTACAAGAATTTCCAAATCAATGGGTTTTCAACGGGAAAAAAGCGCAAAAAAAAAAACAATGTTATTTTTACAGCACCGCGATGACGTAAAAAAAAGAAAACTTTAACCAAAATTTCGAACATGTTAAAAAAATATTAAAAAATATCAAAAAATAATTAAAATACACTTTGGTCTTTCATCTTAATAATAACATAAGCGTTTTGACGATAAAAATTTATTTTCGGTAAGTTTGTGGCATTTGTTTATTACGCTATGCTGTTTTCCCGCGAAAAAGTGGAGGTACCTAGTTTAGAAGTTATGTTTCTTCATTAGTGAGGTACCTAAGAACATTAAATTAAAAATGTTACTTAATAATTTTCATTTAATGTGTAAAACAAAAACCTAGTTCTTTTCTATTGCTAATCATTGCATTAAAAACTCTAAATTTTACATCCTCTTCGGAAGTATGAAACTAATGTATCAATTTTGAGAATGAAGTTTGGTGTATTTTTATGTACTAATTAATTGCGAAAAATTTATCAGCTCCTTTCTACTTCGCAATTTTCACACCTCATTGTTAATTGCTATACTTATCCATTCCTTAAGTATGTTTAACTTGAGATCCCACTTGATAGGAAAAATGAATATTTTAAGAATAAGTATGTAAACAAAGCTTCAAAAATGTATATTGTCTCAGAGATTTTATTTATCATTTCTATTATCTTTGACCCTGAAAAGCAGGTCACAGTATAAGTTTGCATTGGGAACTTAGTGTTCAAAGGGTTAGGGTTGGTGACCTCTTTACAGAATTCCAGTATTTTGATATTTTATCCCTTTTATTAGCAATAAGCCCAAACTAGTTATTTTGAACCATTTTAGCAATGTAAAGTAGGTAAGGTACTGCCAGTAATTATCTATGATAATTTAGGCACTTTCATGAGATCACTAAAAAAAGAGTATAGCATGACGAAAAAGACGCTAAACTTGACAAAAACAAAACTTTATCATCTAAATATTTGTTATTATTAAGAGGAAAGATCAAAGTATTTTGGGGGTATTTTTTTACATTTTTTAATCGTTCCTAGCACGTCCAAAATTTTCGTTAAAAATTTTTTTTCTTTTTTTTTTTTTTTTTTTTTTTATAGTTAGTAAAATTGACAGATAATCGATATTGATAGCCATTTTTTGAAAATCACAGTTTGGAATTCTTTTAAAAATCAATTATAATTTTTTCAAAACTTATTTTAAGAAAATCAGAAATTTGTTTATTTTAGATATTTTGAACCAAGCTTAACTTAGTTTCTGTGCCGAAAGGATGTAGTTTGAAAATAAAACAAAGCCGGTCATGACCTTTCGCATCACTTGACAAGGTGATGAAAGACATTCGTGACGTTTTCATAGCTTATGGGAGGATAATTCTTTCTACGGAAGGAGAGATGTGAAGTTATTTAGATTTAAGTGAACAAATTGTTTACCTCGTTATTTTTAAAGAAAACTTTCAACGTTCTAATTTTTTTTATTTTTTTGTACTTAGCTTTCACGTTTACGATGCTTTATGGAAAATATATTAAAATAAGACTGTTGATAGTGAGATTAAATTTCATAATATTTTTGTTTCATTGAGTTTTATATGTTACACTTCAGAGACGATTTTCAGGTAGAAGTGTTCCAAGTAAAAAAAAAAAAAAAAACATGATTTGGTTTCCTCAAAGCTTTGTGCTTTTAACTAATATAATCACTAATCTTCCCAAAATTGAAATTATAGAGTTTTCATACAATTAGTTAGAGGGGGGGGGTTAATACATATGAAAAAAATATTTCTGCCATGACTTTACTAAAAAAAAAAAAAAAAAAAAAAAAAAAAGTTCCATCATTTGTGAATAGTTTCTGAAAGTTTCATTAAAATCCGACAATTATTTTTATTTTTGCAAGATTTTCCAAATTAATGTGTCTCATACAGGAAAAAAATGCGCTAAAATTTTGTTATTTTACTAGTTCCGGTGATACAAAAAGAGACAAGGTTTTTTAATCAAAATTTAGAATGTTCTAAATAGAAGGAAAAAATTTTAAAAATAATTAAAAAAAATACTTTGATTTTTCCTCTCAATAATAACATAAGCATTTAGATGATAAAATTTTGTTTTCGTCAAGTTTGGTTTCTTTTTCATCATGATATGCTCTGTTTTTAGCGATCTCATGAAGGTACCTATAATAATTTCATACATTCAAAGATTCATTGCCTAGGCAGTTGATCACAGTGGAATTCAGTGTTTTTATCTCAGTATAATTTTGAATATAGATTCAAAGATGAATGCCATAAAATTCAAGATGACAATGATTTCTTAATTTAAGTTCATTTACTGATGAAAAAAAGTTCTAGTAGATATTTGGTATTTCACTGGACAAGGTAACAATGTTTTTAACCATGAGAAACTATTTTTGGCACAGGGTGAAAAACTTTAACACTTTCAAAATAACTAGTGCTGTTTTAATATTTGAATGTCTCGAAAGTTTTCCTTTCATTTTAAAGGAATCGCTTGAATGTTGATGCATTTCTTCTGTTGTGCAATCAAAGTATAGACAAACCTCTCATCAATAGACTAATGGGGGTGGTCTGTTAAAGCCAATTGTCCATAGATGCGAAGGGATTATTTTTGAGTTATAAAACCACTATAGTAACTACGAGTAGTTATGATCATAATGTAAATATTATAAACATATATATATGGCATAAATAAATATATACTATACTATACTGCATATATACAGCTTACCATATACAGTGCTGTTCAATAAAAGTGACTCGCCTGATTTTTTTTTTTTTTTTTTTTTTTTTTTTTTATTAAAAATTTTTTTCACTTATTGTTTTTGGGGTCAAACTAATTTTTAATCTTACTAATATAAAGACCCCTTCCCGAACACCTAGTAAAAAAGTTTACTCACCTTAAGGTATTCTACTGATAATTATAATTTTGGATATAAATGAGATTTAGGGAAAAACTCTGTGCAAAAAAAAAATGACTCACTTAATTCCTGCAACTAGTAATCAATAGAAACATAACCGAACAGCTTTAAATAAATAATAATAGAGGTAAAATTAATTTATAATAGGTAATATAGTTTGAAATATTTAATAATCTATGGGTCCTCCTTTATTTTGATTAACCTTTTCAACCCTTTTTGTCATTGACTTGATTAGGTTGTGGCAAATCTCATCTCCAAGCATTGAATTCCATTCTTTGTTGCTCAACTGCTTTCTCGAGAGCCTGTAGTTTATAATGCTCCATAAGTTTTCTATGGGGTTGAGGTCAGGAGATGGGGGGGGGGCTTACATGTCATAACACTCACTTGCTTCTCATCAAAGTATTCGTTCATCAATTTTGATTTGTAACAGGGAGCATTTTCCTGCATACAAATGAGCTTAGTGGGGTCAATTTGCACCCTTTCAGCAGAAGGGAGCAGACAAATCTCTAAATTCTCTTGTACTGCTCATTCCTGAGGGTCTTTTCAATAGGTTTTAAGAAACCAGTTCCATGAAAAGAAAAGCATCCTCAGGACATTATACTGAATGGATGCTTGACAGTACTTACTGCTAAATTCAAAGAGCTTTCAAAGCTGCTTCTTTGGATTTTAGATCGCTTATCCTTTGAATTTAGCTCAACTTTCATTTCATCGGAGAAGAGAACATTCTTCCAGTCTTCTACAGTGAAATTTTTGTAATAGTGAGCCCATTCAAGTCTCTTGGCTTTGTTGGCTTTGCTCATTAGCAGCTTAAACCATCGTGTACAAGATTTGTAGCCTTGTTCTAACAGCCACCAATGGACTGTTGAAGAGGCAAGACTAACACTTTGCTCTTCGCTTAGACTGGCTGCAATTTCTTGGCTAGTTATAGTCCTATTCTTTGCAACTTCTCTCTTGATTACCCTGCCAGATCTATCATCAATCTTTTTCTTTCGTCCCCTTGTTTCCTTCCTTGAAGCAGGAGTGGCATCATTATGTGCCCTAAGCACTCGAGAGACAGTTGATTGCGAGGTTATAGCAACTTCTGCAATTTCTCTCGTAGACTTGACTGCTTTTGAGAGGGCAATAATAAATGCCTTAAGTGGTTCTGAGTGGCTATTTCAAGCTGTTTATATACTGTATAAGGCTTTCTGGAATATTCTAGATTTAATTTAAGCTGTTCTAGAATTCTCTAGAATATTGTTCTGAGTGTATTGTAAAATAGTTTTCAATATTTTGTCAAAAGCTCTTTAAATTTACCAATTTAATCATTAGAATGCAATATCTGAGTCACATTTTTGCACAGACTTTGTTTCCTGAATCTCATTTATATCCAAATTTATAATTATCAATAGAATATCTTAGGGTGAATAGACTTTTTCCCTAGGTGGTTGGGAAGGGGTCTTTATATTAGTAAGATTAAAAATTATTTTAACCCCAAAAGCAATAGACAGAAAATATTTTTATTAAAAAAAATAATCAGGTTGAGTCACTTTTCTCGAACAGCACTATATATATATATATATATATATATATATACACTGTGTGTGTAATATATATATATATATATATATATAATATTTCAATTAAAAGGTGCAAATATAATTTATAAATTCATGAATCATTCATACAAAAAACAAATATAGAGGTTAATGATTTAAATGGCGAGAATACTTTGTCGCAAACAATCTAGATAAGATACATCAACTCTGAACCTGTATATGAATATGATCCCCGTTTATAAATTCCAGTTGCATAAGGTCTTTTTAATTTTACACACTTTCATCTGTTCCTACAGACATCATCAGGTATAAAAGTAGATTTTGTTCTTGTTTTTACTTCTCAGTAATAAGAGGACAACAAAAATAGAAATACAAAGTATTCTCGCCATTTAAATCATTAACCTCTATATTTGTTTTTTGTATGAATGATTCATGAATTTATAAAATATATGAGAGGGAGAGTATGTGTATACTAATATATATATATATATATATATATATATATATATATATATATATATTTCTTTTTACAGTATACTGTGTGTATACACTAAAAGAAAAAAATCAGCATGACACATGAAAAATAGCATCAATAACTCTCTCTCTCTCTCTCAAATATCAATATATGCAGTTAAAAAATACAATAACATATTATAAATATTAAAATGTACACTATAACTTGTTAAAGTTTATTTACCTTGTGTACATAGTGGAAAATGGAGTTTTTTCTCCAATGATCATATAGTGGGGACTCAGATTGGTTTATACTTAGGTTTGTATGCTTCCTTTTTGCACTTTCTTTCTATTTCAAAGCCATGATGAGGGCAGAACAATTAATATATTAATCAAAATAACAAAACTAATAGATTTTTCACGGATACTTTCTCTCATATGTGCTAATGTATCATACTTGATATACTGTACACCTGTCTTTGTTTATAATTAAAAGGCCCATTATTTCGAGAACTAATACAACTTGTTCTGCTAAGCCTACACATTTTGAAATACTCTGTTTGGAAGTCTTTTTTCTTTTTTTCCTGCCTGCAGATTTTGTCTGTTGCATCCAAAGTCTGTTGTTGACATAGATGAGAGGTCTATCTGTATTCTTATTTTATTTTTCCCTCCATCTTAAAACTTCTTTAGATAAATAATATAGAGTAGCTATGAATTTTAGGATTAAACTGAGATATACTTTACAAGTTTCCTCTGTTACTTGATTCAGCTAAAGTACCAGGCCTAAATACTGGGAGGCGCAGTGGAGTAATGGATAGCAGCTCGGATTGCAGAATCAGAGAGACTAGTTCAAATTCCAGTCAAATCTATTATTTTCACTTACATGCTAATACCCTTTGGAAAGGTATGAATCCTCTTCTCTCTCCCACACCCCAGCTATAGGTTAACATCAGGACAGACCGGGTTCTATAGCCTTGGATGGCAACTGATCTACTGCAGAAAGTAATGGCAACCTACTGAGGAGAAAAAAATCTGCCTCGTCAGTCATGTATCAAATGATACGTGATTGTCTAAGTATGTATTACGCATGGCATGTAACTAACTGACTGGGCCTAATGCCTTATGAAGCAAACAAAAGATGATACTGGCTCAAGCACTACCACAAATTCAAAAGCTTTTAAACCATAATCTGAAGTTAAAAATGATTTCAATGTCACTGCCAGCCAATCAAATATGAGCCATAACGACAAAGTACCTTATATTAAAAGTAAAGGAAATGAAATCGGTTTCCCAGGAAAAGTTATATCAGTTGATGGATATACCTTTATACATCATAACAGACATAACTGACAAATGCAAAGAGTTTTATAAACTGATAATTAATAATAGAAAAATGTAGTCATCCAAGAAAGAAAATTCATATATTAACTCTAATGCCAAAATGCCTGAGTAAACAGAAGACCTGTTTGTAAGTGAATATTTGGTTAGATGTGAAAGGTTATTGAAGAAATAGACAAGTATTTTAGATGAACCAGACAAACTTAGGCCACCCCCTCTCACAAGACACTAAAGAAAATCTTCAGTGTGTGTATGTATGTTAATGCAATTAATTTTCTAGGGTATGTCCTGGAAAATTTGTTTCAGTCTACATATTGTATAAAATTCATAAGCAGAAATGTCCGTTGTAGCTAATTTAAGAGATGTATTCAGCTTTCAGATATAATAGTAGCAAAATGGGATTTTTGATGTCAAATTTCTGGATGTGCTATCCAAAGTTTTGTAATTTGCAAAATTGTGATTGTATTTTACATGCCCGTGACAAGTGTCCTAGTTAAGTGAGATTACAAGAACATTTCAAAAGGTCAGTTAAATCACCATGAATTTGATCATTGAATATAAACAATGGGTGCATTTTTACTTAACTTCATTGGTATTGTGTATAAATCATATGCCTCTTACATAGTATCCCTTTATTGCTAAATCTGTCGAATTTAAAAACTTTTAGTACAGTAGTAAAATAAAGTAGTTAAAAAAATACAATTTTTTGATTTTGCCAAAAATGTCATTTTCTTCAGGGATTCTCAAAGTTCAAATCTCCTGTGTATGAACATGTATTATATCAAATTGTTTGAAATCTGATCCTATTGTAGTTCAGGCATTTATTACTGAAGTGTTAACTGCTGTAAATGACAAGTACCAAACTGAGAAAAGTAATTTACTTTAGTGATTGATCCAATATAAAAACTTTGCTAAACTTGTTTGCCATTATTATGATCAGTTTATATGCCAAATGACATTTTTTGCTAATAGCTATGAGAAAAATTACCTCATAACTGTTCATAGATTGTAATCTAGAATATGCCTTCAGACCATATTCTTATACAACATGGGCACAAGATAAACTGTATGATATTGAATTTTTCTTTGAGACATAAGATCAATACAAGAAAATTCTATTAAATTCAAATTGGCTGAATAGTTTGAAACCTATTAAACAATAGCTGGTGTCAGGTTTAATTTCTCCTCTAGGAAGTAAGCTTAAGAAATGAAGTTTCAATTGATGTCTACAATTTGTAAACTTAGGCAAAGTTTTTAAACTAGTAATTTGTAAACTTATTGAAGAAAGATTACTGTAAACTTAAAGACTGTCAACCAGAAGCATAACATAAAGCTATGCTAATTGATATGTAAGAAATATCAAAGACCATTTAACTAAGCATTGTGGTGGTCTTGTTTTTGCATGAAAAGATCTGAAAATAATGTGTTCTCTTGGCCTATAAAATCTTGAAAAGATGAATGCTGAATACTATTTCAACATATCATGTGTGTCTTCAATGCACTTAATCCACAAGATAGCTGTGTTCACAACTACACAATTTCAGTGATCTGAACAAAATTAACACTTTCTTCCCAAATTTGTGCAAAATGATTCTTAACTATTGCCATGTCAGGTTAATTGTTTTTGTAATATGTCAAACAAGTCATTGTATTATACTGACGTTCCCAAATTTCAAAATAATAAAGTATAGAATTAAGGCATTACTAATTTGTAGTCCATTATAATATTAAGCTTTTTAGTGAAATGCCCAACTCTTACTGTGAGTTAGTATAATGTTTATAATGATTTTGTCCTAAAAAGAATTTTTTTTATTTTCGTTTTTTCTTATCCATTGCTGCTGATAGTACTTTGTACATATTTTTTAATAAAATTACCTAACAGAAAAAAATTCTTCATTTTCAGTCATTTTAATTAATTGGTTTATTTGAACCATTTATTCAATAGTCTACACAACTCTTCATGCTTCCAAAGAGAATATAAAATTGATTTTTTACTGTAATGATTTGATACTGTAATAAAAAGAAAAGTTTGTATTGCTTTTAAATTGTTTCAGTGTTTTACACAAGACAGATCAAATGAAAATAATTCAGTAAAATTTCTCTTTTAATATCTTTTGGTTAAAAAAAAATAACAGTAATAATAATAAAAGCCCTTTTTTCCCCTCATTTTGAAGACCAATTAAAAGAAAAAAGAAATTGCATAATTAGATTGAAAGCCCAAATTAGATTGATTTGGCCAAATCATTCTTGCCACATGAGATTGCATTCTTTTAAAAATTTATAAACTTCAGACAGAAGCTCAAACACAAAAACTTTGACATCATCTTCGGGAATGTAAGAATACATAGTAAAATTATAAATACTAGCCAAATCCCTGTGTTATGAACATTTCTCTTAATAATTTTAAAATAAGTCAGCATATATTATTTTATTTATAGTAATTGGATTTTTGGCAATTACCTTACTTGATTTCTGTTGTTCAATATTGTGCATCTGAAAAATAGCACTTTTATTGTGGTCACCATAGTTTGTTTCACAGCCTTTTCAATCTTGTGGGTAAATTACATTTTATCTCTCAGTTGCCTCTGCAGACAGCGCAACTGAAAATATTGAGAGGTGCCTGACCCCAGGAATCAGCTGCTCACAGCAGTACTGCCATCATTGCACTAAAGAGTGGGGATCAGTAGTAATACTAATGATTGTGGGGACTTCTATTTTTTAACCTGGCCTGGTTGCATGCGCTCGATTCTCATTAAACTGACCTTGTGTCACTTCTTGCAAGAAAATACAATTGCTTCTTGGCCTTTTGGTTAAGATCATAGTGTAGCATCTGTTCTTATCAGCTTAATCTGATTCTCTCTTCACTTCTATCTTCCTTTCTGAAACCAAGTAGTATCTTTTCCCCTCTTTCCATGCAATCAAAACAGAATAATTTATTATTTATGAGGTATTGGCAGGGCATAAGTCATGTGAACTAAAGAGGAGGACTGGCACAATTATAATAGATTTTTTTCTTTTTATCCTTTCTTTTACTGCCAAGTAAAACTGTATACATATAACCTAATGTTATAAAGGATATGGAAAATAACTGTTTTATCTAACAGCAACTTTCAAATGGGTCATTTTCTTTTTACATTTCAGCCATTTTTCAGAAAAAGTACAGAAGATATAAATGATTTGGTTATATTTTTTAAATCTACCAAAATGCCAACCCAAGTCAGTTTCAAAACTGATTATGCCATATCAGAGCAGCTATGAATGTTAGTTGGATAAAGAGCTCATTCAGTTAAATGCATAAAATTAAGTAAAAATTTTAAAGATTATAATTTCAAAACTATTAGCTGTATTTTGAGTTTTCCAACATTTTGGTATAATACTACATGTGTGTGTTTCTGTCCTGCTTCCCTCTCTCTCTGTCTCACTTCCCCCTCTCTCTCTGTCTCACTTCCCCCTCTCTCTCTGTCTCATTCCCCCTCTCTCGCTGTGACCGCTTTTCCTCCCTCTCTCTCCCGCGCTTTTCCTCCCTCTCTCTCTCCCGCACTTTTCCTCCCTCTCTCTCTCCCACCCACTTTCCCTCTCTCTCTCTCCCACCCACTTTCCCTCTCTCTCTCTCCCACCCACTTTCCCTCTCTCTCTCTCCCACCCACTTTCCCTCTCTCTCTCTCCCACCCACTTTCCCTCTCTCTCTCTCCCACCCACTTTCCCTCTCTCTCTCTCCCACCCACTTTCCCTCGTCTTTCTCCTTCTCTCATTCACACATATATGAAAAGCTGTAATTGACTTATGAAGCACTGAGTGATAAAGAATAACCTATTGATTCATATAAATCAGCAGATTATTCTATATCACCTAGTGCTCAAAGTCAACTGCAGATTTTCATAGAGAAAATCATTTTAGTGTCTTTAGCATCATCAAGTAATGTTATAGGCTTGTCACTTGGGCTCTTGTGACAAAATTTGCTAAAGAAATGTAACTGAGGCAAATGGACTGACTTGTTTACAATAATTTTCTAAAAAGAAATATCTACACTATTTACATTATTTGTACTATTGTCCTCATCTTGTTGCCATATATATCGCGTTTCGACTGTTGTATGCTCCGGCCCTCTTCAGGTTGTTGGAATGTTGAACTGAACCCTTTATTTTGCTCGCTGGGGTAGACTGTTCTAGTTCCACGTGCCTTGTCTAATGGATGTCAGTTAGACATGACACATGGAACTAGAACAGCCTACTCCAGTGAGCAAAATAAAGGGTTCAGTATGACATTCCAACCAAACGAAGGAGGCCTGAGCATATGACTGAAACATTGTGATAAATATGGCAACAAAGATGAGGACAATAGTTCGAATAATAGTGTACATAATACCTCATCTCAGAAATATAGACAGATAATATCTAATCCTAATACTGTATGAAAGATGTCTCTTTGGTACTTTTTTTTTACATTTCCAACATTTAGTTGACAAAACTTTTGATTTTGTTGTGAAACCTTTTGCTATTGAGAGCAACAATAACAAAAAGTGATATAGCTTGCTTCATGATTTAAAACCAAGCATTGGAAGAACTTATCAATAATGAATGTGAAAATATGAATTTTGTTGTGATTGTCTTATTGGGTCTGCAACTTGCCATATTAAATAATTATGTTGGTACTATTGAGTTTCAGGGATCAAGATGGCAGTAACTACCATTATATTCTTACTGTGTTCTTAGAATACCTCTCTGTAGATCTTGGACATCACAGGCGCATGTTATCTCTGGCTGTTGACAATATTAACCATCACTAAAAAAAAATCTGTCTACCCAAAATTTATACAATTTTTGTGTTTAATCATTATCAACACTTCATCAGTAAAAAATGACAATTATGGGTGTTATCACGTAAAGTTTTTACATCAGCATCTTCATGATGAAAGGTAGTGCAAGTAATATTTTCTTTTGTTTCCTTTCCTTTTCAGTGCAGCTACTACTAGTAGATTTCTTCTCCATACTGAAAGTTGATTCACATAGTGGTATTTCAATCTTCTACACCTGCTAGCAGGCTTCAGTCAGTTACCAGTCATGTGGCCTTGGTGCTGAATTGAATGTTTGCACTCGGTATTGAAATACTACTTTTATTACAAATTATGTTTTGTCCTCTTTTTCATCTTAATTTTTCCCTCTCTAATCCTTTAAGTGTTACTATTTCTATTTTAATAGTTCCCACTAGACTTCCTTTTTAGCAAAATATTTTCTTTTTATTTATACAGTATATAAAGACTTGTTGTAGTTGTTAAAATTATATTAGATATTATGTTTACATAGGTACCTCCACGAGATCGCTAAAAAAAAAAAAGCATAGCATGAAGAAAAAGACGCCAAACTTGACAAAAACAAAATTTTATCATCTAAATGTCTTATAAAGAGGAAAGATCAAAGTATTTTGGGGTTTTTTTTTTTTGTTTTTTTGTTTTTTTTTGAGTCAGCAAAATTGACAGATGGCAACCATTTTTTCAAAACTTATTTTAAGAAAATCAGAAATGATGTTTATTTAAAATATTTTGAACCAAGCTTAACTTAGCTTCTGCATCGAAAAGATGTAATTTGAAAATAAAACAAAGCAGGTCATAAACTTTCGCGTCACTTGACAGGTGATGAATGACATATTGCATTAAGCTTTCACATTTGTTTATAATGCTTTATGGAAAATATATTACAAAGGAATTAAAATAAGACTGTTAAGAGTGAGATTAAATTGCATATTTCATAAGAAAGGTATCTAATTAATTTATAGGTACCTTTCTTATGAAATTTTATCAGAAGTGTACATAAAATACTATAATTTTATGTACATTTATTACATTTTACTGTGTTATTTGTATTTCCATTCATTTTATTATTAATTTTGATATTTCATTTATGTAAAAATGTCATAACTGAGATTAATATAAAAATAAGATCATATAAATTTCATAAGATGATACTGATACTTGTAGGTACTTTTCTCAGTTGAAATTGAAAAATCAAATTAACTTCTCCACACGTTTCACAAACGTAAAGGCCTTAACAGCGGAGAACAATGCTTAACACAAATAACGCAGCTTGATTGTATTCTGGTTGGTCTTCCGTACTTTATAATTACAGCCTGATTATAAACACAAAATTACATTTCTTAATTACGGTGGATCTTCTGATTAGTCAAACTGATACAATTTACAACACGCTAAAAAAAAGATCTATCTCATAAGGACACTTAGGAAACCTGATGTGGCTTTTAACTAATTTTATAATATTTTGACAACTTAAATGTAAAAATCTATTATAATTAAAGAAATAACAAATAATTGTATTAAAAATGCATTTTTTATCAAAAAAATATTTTGCTTTCAGAAAATATTGTCCATATTCATAAAAACAACTAAAAGCAAATAAAAGCATTTGAAATTAAATAATATCTTTGTTTAATTGAGTTTTGTATGTTACAATTCAGCTGATTTTCAGGTAGAGGGGGTCCAATTAAAAACAAAAAAAAACATTTGCATTCTTCAAAGTCTCGTGCTTTTAACTATTGTAATCACTAAACCTGACACGATCGAATTTCTAGCGTTTTCATAAAATTTCTACCATGACTTCAATAAAAAAAAAAAAGAAAAAGCTATTTATAATAATTTCAATCATCTGTGAATAGTTTCTGAAAGTTTCATTAACATCCGACAATTATTTTTATTTTTGCAAGATTTTCCAAATTAATGTGTCATACAAAAAAAAAACATGCCAAAAATTGTATGTTATTTTACTAGTTCCGGTTGGTACAAAGAGAAACAAGGTTTTTTCAATCAAAATTTAGTATGTTCTAAAAAGGAAAAGTTTTTAAAAAAAAAATAATTAAGATAAACTTTGATCTTTCCTCTTAATATAAACATTTAGATGATAAAATTTCGTTTTCATCAAATTTGGTGTCTTTTTCATCATGCTATGCTCTTTTTTTAGCAATCTCATGGAGTTACCTATGTTTACATAGTTTTGATATTGGTGACTGGACTGGCTAGCATAAAGTCATAGAGCAATCTATAAGCTGCATAAGTTTAAAATTATAATCATAGGATTAGGAAAACAAATGATGAAATTTATCCTTACTCTTTTGGAATGTATTTCTAATTTTCTATGTTCTATGCTGAAAAAGTAACACCAAGAAAATTTAATTAGCAATTTGTTATTCAATATCCTCTTTGTGTCAATTTTTCATCATTTTCCTATCTAAATAAGTGTTATTGTACCAAAGTAATTTGTATTTAAATATTTGCTTATTTGTTGAAAAGAGCTTGTGATATATTTGCCCAAGAACTTTGGCCTGATGTTTTAAATGAATTATTTTTATCATGTAGCATCCCATTTGTGGAATTGATTTTCTGCATTCATTATTGCTGTCACATGTTACATGTTGGCTAATGTATATTTTTTTTTTTTTTTTTTTTTTTTTTTTTTGATAATGCTCTGGGAAAGAGTGGGATTGAACAAGATCTCGTTAACCTTTAAGTTGAACAGGATGTTAAAATGACTCATTTTTGCCAGCATGTTGATTTGGGATATATATATAATGTTTGTATTTAATGTACTGCTTGTACCTCCCATCTCAAGTGGTCCCATACATCAGCAGCTGCACAGTTGCCTGACTACTTATAGAATAAACTGGATTCTGCTGGCAACTTGAGTAGTTAGTTTTCTCTTAAGTATTCAACTAACTTGAAATAAAGGATATACTTGTAACTGCGAACAAGAGAAACATTTGCCTTTATAGATGTATTATTTTCTATTTTTATCATTTTATGAATTTAAGAAAAAAATATCGTTATTTGATTTTTAAAAGTGCCTCTTCTCTACTCTGTACTTAGATAAGTGTAATATACATTTCCTCTTTCTGTGTTTTACTTTGACATTTTAAGTGTGTTATTAAGAAATGCTTTCAAAATTATTGTAATTGCAGTAACCTTTCTCTTTTTTTTTTTTTGAATGGCCTGCTTCATGTTCTATTTTTAACCATTAATAATAGTGTGGGCCAGAGATGTGATAATGAGGATAAAAAAAAAATAACTTTAGTTTATTTCTATTTCGTATAAGAATTTCTTGTTACCTGAGAATTTTTCATTTTCTTTCTTTTTGATGACCCTAATATTAAAGTATTATTTTTTATAATATATATTTTTACCTATTGTTTACCTATTGTTCACATATTCATATGGATAGTTATATAGTGGCACAAATCAAATATTGACATTCATTATTTTATAAGGTTTTAAATGTAAACTATGTTGGATATTGTTTTCATGAGAACTCATTTTCTGCTGTAATAGAGAACTTTGTGCTTTATTATAAATTATATTTCTGTTGATAGTAATGCCAAATATATTTTTCTGTCTGGTTCCTTGATATGAATTTGATTTAAAATTGACAGTCTGTCATTAGCTTATATTTTTACAATAAAAATATTTAGAATTTGAAATATACTGGTTAATATGTAGATTTTATAAAGCAGACTAGTGAGAAAGTCAAAAGAGCATTTTAAATAAACTTTGTTAGGATGGCAAATGATTTTTTTTTTTTTTGTGTGTGTGTATATATAATATATACTTAAAATATCTTGTTTTATTGTAATAACATATTTAGGAAAATTAACAAGAAATCCTCAAGTTTAATTCTATAAGCTTAATGATATAAACCAGATGTTTAATAACATTATTCAATAATGTAACATTTAATCTAAGACTAACCTGAAGATTAATACTGAGCTGTTTATTCAGATTAGCTTTTTGGGAAGGAGGCATTTGTCATATTTCTCAATCATTCTTCCTGAAAAGTATAAAAGAAAAAAAATCTTTTATACTTTTCCTCAAATAATTTAAAACTAAAACTTCTGATTTAAATTACTTTTTATAAGGTGGCTAGTAAATCCAGTTATATAATGTACATGCAGTGCTTATTGATTTTTGGCAATGTGGCTCTTGATAATATACTATCAAATTAAAACTGTACTAAAATTTAACATATTTTACTAGTTATTTAATAATTGTATTATGTGGTAAATGTTACAAAAATTAGCTTGGAAATTATGAAAATGAAACAATTGAGTTAAGTTCTGGGAAGATGTTTGAACACAGCTTAACATTTTCTTATTAATTTTGATCTGATATTTCATAAATTAAATTTTAACAGTAGTAGGACAGTATTCAGTTAAGAAAAGCAAGGTAACTATGATATCAAAGTTGTTATACAAATAACAAGACCACTAATTCCAATTGATACTACTTTTTTGTGTGTGAACAAGGTGGTATATCAGACATCTGGAGAAGTAAGTAACAAAAGCTGTTACCAGTTGGTTTTCATCACCAAATTGATAAAGCAGTTACTATGGAAAGGCCAGAGATAAGGGATAGTTTTAGCTTCATCAAACTACTTAATATGACAATTGAGATAAAAAGCAAATGAAGATGAAAGAAATATAAAGAATTAATAATAATCTTTGTTTTAAAATGCATTTAAATACATCTTTTAACTGTTTTCACAAGAGTAAATTGCGATAAACATTTTCAGAAAAAAATTACAATAGCTACTGTCTCTCTGTTGTCAAAATATTTTAATTGAATTGTAACTCTTGTATTCTATATTTTTGTTGTTGTTTCTTAAATGTTACCCTATTTTTGAAAGTTTTTTCCTCTTCCTGATCAGTAATGCTATATTTTGCTTAAACAATTATACTGATTTTAGCATCAGCATCCTTATGTACAGAGGATTTGCTGAAAAAATTTGACTACCTGAAAACCAACATTTTGAAAGCCTTTCTTGGTTGTGCCAAGAACTTTACATCTTCTTATAGTGTCCTTGCTGTCACTATATTTTTATTCTTATATATAATTTGGGGGAACCTGTAGCCTAAGTTACTGGCAGAGAAAATGAAATTGATGAACCAAATTCAAATTCCAGCCTCATCTGTTGCATTCACTTTGTATTAATGCCTTTAGAAAAGGCATAAATCCTTTTCTTCAAGTCCCCCATCAAGCTATGGTTAAAGAGCAGGGTATATGGGGCTCTCTAGCCTTTGATAGAAGCCAGTCTAGAAGAAAGTTAAACCATAAAGAAAGCAACAGAGAAACTACTTCATTTCTCAAGCGATCATGGCTATTCAGATATTTTTGACTGACTTAAATATTAAATCTTGGGTAAGGTAGTGTGAAAAGTAATGGTTATTTTGATCATTAATTTATCTGAACCAACTTTACTAAGCACCTTTTTAAACATCTATTGTTTTGGATGTATTAGGTTGGTGCAAAAATAATATCGTTTTTTGACGTTAAAAAATACATCAAAAAACGATATTATTTTTGCACCAACCTAATACATTGAAAGAGTTGAATTTATGTAAAAATTTGATCTCATTAAGTTAAAATGTACACTTCATTAAAGTAACAAAAAAAAAAATCCTGTCGATTTTCTTTAGTAAACATCTTGCTGCTGTTTTTTTCCTTATTTGCAAAAAAATCTAAGAATTTTAATGAATTAGAAATTTATAATATTCTTTTAAAATATTCTAAAAAAATTCTATATTTTTGTACATAAAAAAAAAAATTTCATCTTTGATTTGCTAAATTTAAATGGAGAACAAGATTGTTTCATGTATTTGCTTTTAATTTAGAATGTCTTTTCAAAGGCTGTTAATGTTGAAATGTCCAAGTTTAAAAAAAATAAAAACTTTAAACTAATATTTTAAATAAATTATATATAGGGTTTCAACTTTTGTCTGTCATAAACTGTTTTTATAATTATTAACTTAATGATAGTTATTTAAATAAATTTGTAACTAATTCAATTTTATATGTAAATCCCTTTATTAAAAAAAAGTAGGTTAGATCTATGAAATAATTTTATTTGACAAAATGAATTTATTAGCTTTTGTGTATCAGATATTTTTCCATCTCCAATTTCTAATTCTATAATTATAGACATGAAATTCTATGATAGTGGAAATTAAGTAAGTGTACAATAATTTTTAATTAATAATGATGGTATGTAACTTTATTGCTGTGACAGAAACCAAATATCAGCATTTTTTCTCATTTTGTCCTGCAGAATTGTAGTTATGGATAATTTGTTTATGAATTATAAATTCAAAAATTCTATCCATAAAATTGCTTTACATTAATTATTTATTAAAGGGAAAATACTCTTTCCTTTACCTCTGCTTGAAAAAAAATATTTGTTTAAGAGCTAATTTGATTTTTACCTATTTATAGGGTACTCTTGAATTACTTCATTAATCTGTTTTATGTATTGTCTCTTATGTGACGATATAGATTTTCTTCTATTAACAGTTATGGGTTTATTTAAATCTTGGATTATGATCAACAAGAAGATCCTAAAGAAGTGCCTCTGAACATATTTGCAGCTGACCGAATAAATTGATGTGATATTTTGTCTTTAAGTTTATTTGAAGCTGATGATTTGATCTATGTATAATCTGCAAACTAGTAATTTTCTTATAAAAACAGATGATCTTTTGTGCATCATTTTATATTGGTGATAAATTGTAATTTTATCCCAAATGTCAGTCAGCTTCTTAATGGTTCTAAATTAAACAATAGGCAATGCCAAGTCTACTTTAAGCAGATAAAATGATTTTGCATTCAGGGGATAATTTTGTAAGATATATTCTTGATGATCTTGTTCTAATAGTTTGCAAATACTAATATTTTCTTCAGCATTTTAAGGAAATTCTGTATCCTCTATTTTCTATTTGATAATATTTTAGTATATAGTAAAAAAAGTAAATTTGACTGTTCATTTAAATTACCTCCCTTCAATCCACGTGGTGAATGCAACAAGTTATTCCTTGAGAACTCATCTTTAACCCAATAATCGATTTACTAATATAAGCCATGGCTCAGCTTTCTAGAATATCATTTTTGCAGAAATCAATCTGTTAGCAGTATTGTAATATTTGTTAGATTTTGGTATCTTGTTTTATATTTTCCTGTTGTGCAAGAATTATTTAAAAAAAAAAAAAAATGAAAAAAAATCTTAAAATAAGTTATAATTTGTCTACATTAATATATTTTATATGAATATGTAATAAATGTTCTTACAATTATTAAATCTTACTAATTAATGGAAATTAGTGCACTATAATAATACTTAATTTGGGAGAATTAACATTTGCTATCTTTTATACAATTTTTTTAATCCGTAAAAATGAAAGCACCAACTCCTTTCAAAGTTTGTGTCACAATTTTTAGATAAATAATGCATGATTAGGATGAGCATCCTTATACATTCATATCTTTACATCCTTGTGCTGTTTGCAGAGATGCTCTGTTTAGTACAAGACTCATTGTTAAAATAATTGGGGTAGGCTGTTCTGCTGCAGATGTTGTTGTTTTTTTTTTTGTTTTGTTTTTTATCACTTTCAGGTTGTCTTCCTTCATTGCCGAACTTTGGCCTCCACCTTCAAAACTGGATGACCTATTAGCAATGTATATTGTAAATATAAATCAGTTTTATACTTGAGAAATATTTTTTACATTAAAACTTTGCAAATTTTTCAAGTAATTTTTGTTTTAAATACAATTGTAATAAAAATATGTCATCTTTTAAAGAAATCTGCCTTGTTCATTCTAATATTTTCATCTTTTGTCCATCTTAGGTTAATGATAATGATTCCTCTTAGAAATTAAAATATACAACTTTCTCAGGTAAAAGAAAAATTATTCTTCCTGTTAGCATTAAAAAGAAATTATGAAACTTAGAAAATATAATCAACCTCTTGTCACTTATGAAAATGGACTAAATTTACTTAAATATAATCTGATAGCTTCTTACATAGAGCAATATTGGTCAAAGTAAGGAGGTAAGTACTTTTACTGTAATTTTTTGGGAGTATGTGTTTATTTGATAAAATTTAAGATTTCATTGTTTCATTATAGAATCTGAATAATTGAATTTTTTCTAATTTGAAAAATTGCTTAAATATAAGCAACTTTATTGAATACTTATATGCTTGGCTTGTTTTCTCTTATTTCAATTTTTTGTATTAATATTTTGTGTTTTTTTACATTTTTATATATTTTTCTGGAATATTATGTACTTCATAATTTTTTTTTGTGTGTGATTACTTGTGTGCATGTATATGCACACAACTAAAGATATTTTCCTTCCAATTTTTTTTATTTTTGTATTCACTTGTTTTTATAAGCATATTGTTGAAGTTTTTTAAAATTTGTATGTACATAAAAATAGTTTTGACAGAAAAGTGAGAATTCACAGAAAAACAATTTTATCATTTTGTGCTGTTAGTAAGAAAGGTTTCAGAAAAATCTGATATAAAATTTGTGTACATTATAAAAAGAAAAAAAAAAATGATGTTGTGCTTGGAAAGTTGCTTACTTTGTATAAAAATGTCACAGTAATTTGCTTTGACAGTTTTTTAAAACAAAAGTACCTAGAATTAAAAAATATATCATAAATCATCTAATTGGATTTCTGAAAAGTTTTCAGTAATTGTTTAATAAATGATGATTTATTTATATCAAATAATTTAGAAATTTTTTTATAAAACTACTTACTTAATTTTATTAGTATATTTATTCGTAGAAATTAGATATTTCACTTTTGCTTTTTAAGTTGTAGTTGAGTCTTTTCTCTTAAAAAGAAAAATATTCATACTTAAATTTGGAGAAATTTTTTATTGAATATTTTCATTAATTTGATTTAACTGAAAATTCTATCATTTTACTATCGAACCTCAACTGATATTTTATGGAAATATAGCTATGTTAAATAAGTGAATATTCATAGCTGAAAAATATATTGAGCTTTTTGATAGATTTTCTTTGTTCACTGGAAGGTATTTGCATATATCAAGACCTAGAAACACTAATCTAGTTAATGCCTCTTTTTTTTTTTTTTTATAAACACTTGTCATTTACAGTTTGACTAACTGATCCTTCTTTAGAAACATTAGAATTCTAAGTACAGTTTTTACATAAAAAATAAACTTGAAATATTTGAAATCATAGATGCTTTCAGTTAATATGAAAATCCCCCCCCCCCAAAAAAAAGTTTTATTCATTTTGATGGTTTAAAAAAATGATTAAAAGAAACTTTCTTGTTCTTTGTAAGGTTTACCTATTTTGGTGACTATTATTTCAATGTTGATATGAAAAATCCATCAAAAGACCTCAAAACAACATACTGTTTCAAGCTGTTTTGAAAAGATAACCAGTGACAGATGGCTTATATGCTAAAACAAAACATAATAGCTTTAAAAAATGGGGGTGCTGTCTTTTGCAACATGTAAGATGCATTGGCATATATGACTCACTCAGTATGAAATATGCAGAGAAAATCAAATTGATACTTTTTTTCCCCAAGCTTTCCCAAAACCCCACTGAAGATTATTATTTATAGATCCCAAGCTTGATACCAAACTTAATTAACTTTTACCCTGTATGGCATAATTTGTTTTGAATTTGCAAGATTGTGCATCATTACTGTAAAATACAGTGATTATAACTTTTTTTTTCACCATACAGTGAATATAGGAATAGTAAATTTACCTGTTAAATATCATCTATAGAAACAAATTTTGTTTACTCATTATGACATTGAGCCATTCTTATAGCTGACTTCACTTCCCTGTTAAAAATGTATTTTGCTTTCTAATTTTTTTAATTTTTCATCAAATCAGCTTCATTTGACAATATAAATTATGCAAACATCAAAGGTGGTGTAATGATTAATGAAATACTGACAAATGCAAATATTGACTTTAAAACAGTCAAATTTTATGTTTATATAGTCAATGTTTTGTTTTAAAAAAAAACTTTGCTATTTTCTTTTTCTAGAAAAAGTAACTTAATGATTTTATTTTTGTTCACATAAAAGTGGTTTCATATGTTACCAAACAAAATGTCAAACAGTTTTAAGAATTCAAATAATTTTTACATTTAAATATCTCTTGGTAAAAGTCCTAAATTAATCGTTTTGTATTATTTTTTTGCATTGACACTTTTTTATTAGTTTTACTTATTTTTATTGAGAAAGTAATTTTTTTTATCATGAAACCATTGGAAATAAAATAATCAGTAGGAAAGTATAAGAAATACTTGTTAGATTAATTTCTGCAGACTTGAAAAATAAATATTGCTAAAACTAGTAATCTTATTTTTACAGAGTTCTTTTTCTGATGAAAAATCTTAAAATTAACATCACTGGAACACCGAGAAAGTGCGTGTGTCTTAAAAAACAAAACAAAAAAACTTCAGTATTCTTTTTATGTATGAAGTTATTTTAACGAGAGCACATGATAGAATATTTAAGAAAAATTGCTTTAAGTAATTTTGACATGAAGAGAAATTAACCTCCAGTCCAGGCAAAATGTTTATTTGTATGTATGGCATCACCATAAGGGGATGCTTACGGCTCATCACGTCGAAACACCGGCTCATTGAAGTTTAAGCCATGTCGAATAGATGGATGTCCGTTTGGGAATACCAGCTGTTGTGGTGTATTTCGGACCGTTTGGGAATACCAGCTGTTGTGGTGTATTTCGGAATTAATTGGAGAGCAGAGTTCCAATTTCCGTTACGCGCAAATTCCCTTGGGAAAGGTATGAATTCACCTCTTTCCCCCCAGCTATGAGTTAAATTATTTAAGAAGACTTATCACTATAAACTATTATATAAAAAAAAAAAAAAAAAAATTAAAAACACAAAAATTTACAATCTAAAAATATTTTCTGATTTTCAAACGAATCACTCAATCAGCCATTGAGTTTTTTTTTAAATTTTACGTTTTGGACACCGTAAGTGTGTACACACAGAGATATTTTTGGTAATTATCAAATTTTATTTATCTCGTATTCATCATTAGTTAAATGAGCACACTAATTGTTATTTTATCAAAATTGAGGTTATTTTTTAAATTTGTTTACTACTTCGTTCATTTTTTTTTTTTTTATAATATGCACTGAAAAGCAGTACTTTATTTTTTTATAGTCTTTTTACTCTTTCTTTAATCTTTATTTTCCTTTATTTCTATTTACAAGCTGAAGATTTTAGAAAAAATATCTATTGAAAATTTCAATTTGAAATGAACGAATAAGAAACTTGCTTTGATAAACAATAATTATGATTGTGATTAACAATACGTAGACAAAAACTTTAACTTTTTAAAAATTATAATTTTATCCCAAACGTGACAATTTACACTCCATAAAACTTTTATGGGGTCATAAAATCAAAATAAATATCCAAAATGTAGTTGATTTATAAGTTAAAAAAAGAAAAAAAAATGCATGCTATGCAGTATGAATATGATAGTACATTTTATTTTTATGTACTAAAAAAAAAAAACAGACATTATTAAAAAAAAAAAAAAAAAACTGAGAACTGACACTAAAAAAAAGTGTTATTTATTTATTTGAATTTACTCACTGTTAAGTAGTCACTCAAAGCAACGTTTCGCGAAGGATGTCTCAGTGGAAGGATTTAAAAAAAAAAATTGTCTCCAATACAGACTCTCTAGCATTTAAAATTATTGCAGGTCTACAATTAAAAAATATGCATCGATATTTTTGGCAGGTGGTGTTTAAAAATTCATATTTAATTTTTTATTTTTTTTTATTTATGTATTTACTTTGATAATTAAGTTTTAAAAACCTTTTTCTTTTTTTTTCAAAGCTAAATTTCTGTATAAAATTTATTAAAAAATTACTTAGCAGTGATAAACATGCTTCACTCTCACTAACAATATTATGATGTGCTTGTAAGCACGTTTGTCAGACGGCCTTCTGTTGTGAAACATTGACTGGCTCCGTCTATGCTATAACCCCCTTTGAGTTAATAATAGATTGTTCTGTTCAGACCTAGGATTCATGGGTAAAGTTCGTCGCCGCTGCCATTATTGACCCTATGGCTCAGTGCTACTACTAATTTTATTATTCTCTCGTACAAGTTACATTACCATTGTGGAAAAAAATCGCTAACGACGTAAACTTGCTTTTTTACCGTAACGCGATTCACAAAAGGAGGGAAAATGTTCTAACTACTACTATTTAAAACGTATTAACACTAGTAGTATTGCTTTTGTTATTGGCTCTGGTCGTGGAGTGAAACTCTTTGTATGGATTGGGATAAAGGCAGCTGCTGCTGCTGCTTTATACACTCACGGGACATGGCTGCCTAGTTGCCGTCATCTCTACTTCATTATCTTCACATAGCTTTTTCATCGTCTCAGATTTTAAAAAGAAGGCCGCACTCATTCGCTTTTTGGTAAGTGCAAACCTTTATATCTATTTTTTTAAATCTTGCTCATCTTTCATATACGAATTCTACTGAATAGACAATATTTCGGTTTTAATGTCGGATATTTTAAAATCTTTTTTCCTCTCCTGTTTTTAACACACATAATTTATGTTAGTATATTTTTGCATTGTGAGCATAATTAATGCCAGTGGTTAGTAGTGGTATGGATGATTTTCATGACCTCCGCAACAACCACCACTACGTGTTTTTTTTCCTTTGTCGTGAATGCGTATGGCACAATTTATAATGGCTTCTTGCTTTCCATTCATTTGACAACGTTTGTTGCTTTTTACAGTCAAATCAGTTTAATTCTTACCCTTACAATTTTTATTTCAAGCTTCTTGCTTGAAGTTTTAAAAAAAATCTAGGTCAACTAGCATTTCTTCCGTTGTTTCTTTTCGCTCTTTTATTTCTTTATGTAAAACGCATAAAGACGACTGACATCGAGGCTCCCCCTCTTCCCTACTTATTAACACTGAAGAATAGTAAGGTAGCGTGATTCATTACTACTTCACAATTACCTGGTTTTCTTTTTGCCGAGAATTTAATCCGAAGTTATACATTCGTTAATCTCTCGAAGTTCGATCAGGTTTAAGAACTGCACACTTTTTATCTCAATTTTGTACTTTTTCGTTAGTAACAAAGTTCGGTAATCTTCTTTTTTTTTTTAATTAGATATTTTAGTCTTTATTTAATCGAATAACCTTAAAATAAGTTTTTAACTTCGGTTAAAATGATTCCTAAGATTTTAAGAATCAAATTTTTTATTAAAAAAATAGTTTAAAAATCTCTTTTCACTAGAGTTGTAAAGTAATTGTTGAATCTGACTAAGATTTAATATCCGTCATTATTGTTCAGCTACATTTTTGTCAAATAAGTTAGCTACGTGCGAAAACTGAATTTTTTGAGGTAATGATCGTTACAGTGTTGCTAAGTACTACATTTCTTTATCATTTTCAGCAGAAGCCCATAGGTTTTTCCTTTTACTCTAAGTTTGTTTTTGTTATGTCATAAAATATCTTGGTTTCGTAAGGCTATTTTTCTTATATTTATGTAGCAATACTAAATCTAGTGTCAAGGTCATGAGGTGTTAGGGGCGCGCCATCAGTCATGGCGGCTGTTTATGAAGAACGAACGAACACACGAACACAAAGGATTTATTCTCTTGATTTCCTTTTCTTTTTTCTTATTTTTTCGTTCGTTGTCATCTTCTCACAATCGTTACATTGTACTTCAAATTTAACTTTTCAGTGTGAAACTTTCCATTAGAAATTTCCTTTGGCCATTTGACCAATTTACGTATTTTATTTTTAACACAAATGATTTATTAAATTTCTTTCTGTTAATTGCATATTGTATGTTTTTGAAAGGCTTTTGACAAGTTTTGTTAGAAGTAGGATTTGTCAGTGATGTTATCTAAGTGGTTGTTGGCTAATATCGAAAATAAACTGAAAAGGAAGAATTGCCATTTTCAATTGGTTCCTCACGCTGTTTCTACTGTTCACTTAATTTGTTTATCGCTAGTAGGTGGGGCATAATGGGTCTCTTTCCACTATGATCTCAACATTTTTGAAAAACAAATTCAATAGCGTTTTTTAATACTTTTGTTTTCTGTGTGTCTATAATAAATATATATATATGCATCGCATCCTTGAAAACGGCTAACATGTAAAGAAAAACTTGCCAACCTGCTTCATAAAAAATGGCAGACTGGCTTAGAGATTAAAACTGGGATAAAATTTATCCTTTCTCAGCAAATTTTAAAGCAGCTCTTGAAGCACAATGAAGCCTAGTCTTAATTATGATTATTTTACTTGCTGTTCGTAATTTCCGTAATTTTACCCTTTTAGTTTTAAATTTCTTTTCAATCGGTCGTTCAGTTAAAAATGTAAGACTGAACTGAATTACTACCTCTCTTCTCTCACGATCGCCTGGAATGTTTTTTGAAAAATCTTACCTTCATTTCATTAATTTTTTTATTTGTGTGATTAAACTGCCTTACCTACTACTAGTTCTAGTAAAATACAAATGAATAGAATTCTAACTTTCAGGGTTTTGATATTTTGTGGCTATATTTTTATAGGCTGCTCTTCTACATTAAAAAAATCAAGAAAAATAAGTAAAACTAACACTTGAATACATTTTTCCCTATTGTCAAACAAAATTAATCTTGTTAAATGGGAGATTTAATTTGTTCACACTGGAATAAGCCGATTTTGCTAAAACTCCTGTGTTCATCTATTCTAGGGAGTGATTTTTTTTTTTTTTTTTTTTTTTTCCGCTCCTATCGAAGTTTTTGGTTTACAATTTAAAGATTCATTCAAAGATTCACTAAAAAAAAATGGGCATACATGATGGGGTGGGGGACTTGGTAAAGTTTCCTCAAAGTCAAAAACTCAAAATTAAGACTTTTTTTTTTTTTTTTTTTTTTTTTTTTTTTTCCCTGCGAAAAACGTTTTGGAAAAATTTTTTGCAAAAATCATAATTGTCGGATATCATAGACATTCATTTTTTTTTTTATTCCTTTTTAGCACGTTTGAATTTGTGGTTAAAAATTTTTTTTTTTTTTTTTTTTTTTTTAAGCTCTAAGTCATTAACTTTTTTTTTTTTTTCACTTATAAAAAAAAAACACATTAATTTAGAAATTATTGCAAAAATCAAATAATTGTCGTAATGAAACTTTCAGAACTTATTCAGAAATGAATGAATTTATTTTATTTTTAGAAATATGTCAATTTTTTTTTTTTTTTTTTTTTTTTTTACGGTTGATGCCCTCCCCCCCTTAATTTTATGAAAACTCTAAAACTAGAACAGTTGCCCCTATTTTTATTTTTTAATTAAAGAAGACTGTGTCATGAAATTCGTGTAAAATTTTGACTCGCAATAACCCCAATTTTAGCTCTGAATCTAAAATACAAAAAAAAAATGTAAGAAAACCAAGACATTATTTCATGAAAACAGCTTTTCATGGAACTTAATGACATTTTTTGTCTGAAGTCAAATTTTTTGGTTGAAAAATAAATTTTTACGAGAAATGTTTCCTTTTTTTTTTTTTTTTTTCATTTCTAAATAGTGATAATATTATATCATAAATAAATTAGAACAGATGCCCCCATATCTTTTTCGCTCATTAGAAAGCTTACAATCTGTTACTCGCAGCATATTTTAAAAATTTTTATGATTTCAAAAAATGTATTAAAATCATCTTCGACATAACTATGGATGCCTATATCTAAAAAAAAAAAAAAAAAAAATTGTTAATTATTCCCCCGATTGAGTGAAATTATCAATCTTGGCATAGCTTTTCATTTTGGACGCACGTGTCAAATTCTCATTGTCACATTGTCAAAACTTTTCTTTCCTTTTTCTTTTTTTTTTCTTTCTTTTTTTTTTTTTTTTTATACATGTAGTAATCAATTTCTTTTTCAGCGAGATACATACTACAAATATTAATTATTTTTTTGAAAATTCAAATTTAGGGACAAACAACAAAAAAGGGGTCTTTGGGAAAAAATTTTATAAAACTGAAAAAAAAAAAAAATTGTTTAAAACGCTTGTTTTTGTCATATGAAAGACATGTGGCAGAAAAAAAAAAGCCCACAATGTCATCTGTTAAGTGTTGTCATCACCCGGGTCAGTAGGTGTTAAACAAAAACTTTTACTATAGCCAACCTGAAACTGACTTTAATATTAGTGGGGCTAGGAACCCTTAAGAAACAGCTGTGCTGAGATAAAACTTTTTTCTTTTTTTTTTTTTTTTTCTTTTTATAAATTGTGCAGATAATATTGTTACAAAATCCGTCTTGTAAAATTTGAATTGTATTTTTTCATGTTATTTTATTCTAGAATTCTTGCTCAAACTCGGTTTAAAAAAAAAAAAAAAAAAAAATTGAAAGTGTGTGTGTGTATATATATATATATATATATATATATATATATATATATATAATAAACTGGTTCCCTTAAAGCTAGAATGCTAGAA
>OZ010593.1:44823535-45011035 GCA_963932145.1 Acanthosepion lycidas | reverse complement strand
ATATTTATGGGATAAAGTGCTCAATATCAGATAAATCCGTGTGTGAATATCCAAGTCAACACTTGGAGGCGACAGGCTGTTTCATGCTAGATGTAATCATCAGACGACATTATATATATATATATCTTAGCTACTCAAACTAATATCTGTGTATATTGGTTAGGAACTATTAACTGAGTTTCTTCTCTTCACCCGTTTGCATCAAAAAGTTAAGCACCTTTTTAATATTTAAAATATTTGGGATTAAATTTAGCTTGTCTTATTTTTTGCTAATACTGAAGCTGCATTAAAATAAATCCTTTCCCCTTTTTACTCTGAGCAATGAATAGATATCAGCTCCTAAATTATATAGCTGGTAAAATACCAATATTACTAAGGAAATTTGGCTTGACATTAAATTTAGTGTAATAATATACTAGAATATATCTTGTGACTTAACTCAATTTCTGTATTTTTTATTTATTTATTTATTTTTTTTAAATGTTAATTATCCTATAATTCCTGCAAAGCAGTTGATAGAATATTAATGAAATTAAGGTGCATTGAGTGTATTGGGCTGTTCGCCAAATTTTGCATTAAATATATAACTGGGAAAAACTTTCTTTTTTTTTTTTTTCTTTTTTTCTTTCTTTCTTTAAATGACTGATTCAATTTTATACACTTTTCATTTTGTGATGAACCTATTTGAATTGTCATTAGGTTCCCATATATTAAGATTACCAATCTTATTTAATGTATTTGCATTTCATTGTATTTTTTATTTTACTTTTTCTTTTTTTCTTTTTTCTTTGTGTATGTTAAGTTTGTCTAAAAAAAATTTATGCAGAAGTTCTGCTTGCCTTTTTATTTTTTAATCAAACTTTGTGGAGAACTACACTCTTAAAAATTTTTCTCTTCATTAATTGTAAACATTTCATCTGTATTTTTGTATATATTCTCCTCCTCAAATATTTTATGTGAATGAATTTTTCACACTCAATCCATTTTTTTTCTTCGTCTCTCCTCCAAATGTGTGGGAACAAAACTCATTCTGTGCTTGTTAGTGATTCTGTTGCTCTAGCTATCAGTAGATTTTCTTTCTTGACAGGCTACTGAAAACTTGTCTTATAGTTAAGCCTTTTGCTTTTATTTTTTATCACTGGCTTCACTTTCAAATACTTTAGTACATTTTGCACCAGTTTTTATTCTAAAAATATTTTTAGGAAAATATGAATGTCAACTTTTCTACACTTGGAATTATTATTTTTTTTTTTTTTTTTTTTTTAATTCAGAAAAAAAAAAAAAAGATTTGCTCTATCATTTAAGTCTAAATTAACGGTTGGTTTTGATAGCTTATAATTTGACAGAAAAGTATCTTGTGCTTGATGCATTTCATGTATAGATATTTTATGTATTTCGATATTAGTATTTTAAAAATCCCTCATGCTAGTCAGAATTAATAAGGACATGATCAATCCAAGAATACTCATAGACACATCAATCCATCATAACTTTGAATTTTGCAGAGTACTACAGTGTGGCCTTCTCCTTCAATAACATTAGGCACAGGAAAAGGCCTTGTTGGGAAAAATGAGTTGATACCACAATCAACTAAATCGAATGTCTTTTCCCACAATGTCTCTCGTCAAGATCCTCTTCGGCCTGAAAGCAAAATTGAGGATAAAGTGGAGAAATATAAATATGTAAGTAAAGCGAAAAATCAATTCTTAACTAAGCAGGCATAATAAAGATGTTAAGGCATGTCTTTATAGGCATCTTCTGATATAGGAAACAACCTAGTCTGTGAAAGGTAGTTACATAGTTGGTTTACAGGGTTTTTTTTTTTTTTTTTTTTTTTTTTTTTTTCCCTCTCCTCCCAATATTCCTTTATTAGGCAATCTATTCTTTGCAAAATGTAACTTCAAGGACTTGGTTATTCATTTCCTTAAGTTCTCTGCTCACAAATGCTAACTTTTTTTTCTTTTTTTTTTCCTTTCCTCCTTTTTTTTTTCCTTTCCTCCTTTTTTTTTTTCCTTTCCTCCTTTTTTTTTTCCTTTCCTCCTTTTTTTTTCCTTTCCTCCTTTTTTTTTTCCTTTCCTCCTTTTTTTTTTCCTTTCCTCCTTTTTTTTTTCCTTTCCTCCTTTTTTTTTTCCTTTCCTCCTTTTTTTTTTCCTTTCCTCCTTTTTTTTTTTCTTTCCTCCTTTTTTTTTCCTTTCCTCCTTTTTTTCCTTTCCTCCTTTTTTTTTTTCCTCCTTTTTTTTTTCTTTCCTCCTTTTTTTTTTCCTTTCCTCTTTTTTTTCCTTTCCTCTTTTTTTTTCCTTTCCTCTTTTTTTTTCCTTTCCTCTTTTTTTTTTCCTTTTCTCCTTTTTTTTTCCTTTTCTCCTTTTTTTTCCTTTTCTCCTTTTTTTTCCTTTTCTCCTTTTTTTTTCCTTTTCTCCTTTTTTTTTCCTTTTCTCCTTTTTTTTTCCTTTTCTCCTTTTTTTTTCCTTTTCTCCTTTTTTTTTCCTTTTCTCCTTTTTTTTTCCTTTTCTCCTTTTTTTTTCCTTTTCTCCTTTTTTTTTCCTTTTCTCCTTTTTTTTTCCTTTTCTCCTTTTTTTCTTCCTTTTCTCCTTTTTTTCTTCCTTTTCTCCTTTTTTTCTTCCTTTTCTCCTTTTTTTTTCCTTTTCTCCTTTTTTTTTCCTTTTCTCCTTTTTTTTTCCTTTTCTCCTTTTTTTTTCCTTTTCTCCTTTTTTTTTCCTTTTCTCCTTTTTTTTTCCTTTTCTCCTTTTTTTTTCCTTTTCTCCTTTTTTTTTCCTTTTCTCCTTTTTTTCTTCCTTTTCTCCTTTTTTTCTTCCTTTTCTCCTTTTTTTCTTCCTTTTCTCCTTTTTTTCTTCCTTTTCTCCTTTTTTTCTTCCTTTTCTCCTTTTTTTTTCCTTTTCTCCTTTTTTTTTCCTTTTCTCCTTTTTTTTTCCTTTTCTCCTTTTTTTTTCCTTTTCTCCTTTTTTTTTCCTTTTCTCCTTTTTTTTTCCTTTTCTTCCTTTTTTTTTCCTTTTCTTCCTTTTTTTTTCTTTTTCTTCCTTTTCTTCTTTTTCTTCCTTTTCTTCTTTTTCTTCCTTTTCTTCTTTTTCTTCCTTTTCTTCTTTTTCTTCCTTTTCTTCTTTTTCTTCCTTTTCTTCTTTTTCTTCCTTTTCTTCTTTTTCTTCCTTTTCTTCTTTTTCTTCTTTTTCTTCCTTTTCTTCCTTTTCTTCCTTTTCTTCCTTTTCTTCCTTTTCTTCCTTTTCTTCCTTTTCTTCCTTTTCTTCTTTTTCTTCCTTTTCTTCTTTTTCTTCCTTTTCTTCCTTTTCTTCCTTTTCTTCCTTTTCTTCTTTTTCTTCCTTTTCTTCTTTTTCTTCCTTTTCTTCTTTTTCTTCCTTTTCTTCTTTTTCTTCCTTTTCTTCTTTTTCTTCCTTTTCTTCTTTTTCTTCCTTTTCTTCTTTTTCTTCCTTTTCTTCTTTTTCTTCCTTTTCTTCTTTTTCTTCCTTTTCTTCTTTTTCTTCCTTTTCTTCTTTTTCTTCCTTTTCTTCTTTTTCTTCCTTTTCTTCTTTTTCTTCCTTTTCTTCTTTTTCTTCCTTTTCTTCTTTTTCTTCCTTTTCTTCTTTTTCTTCCTTTTCTTCTTTTTCTTCCTTTTCTTCTTTTTCTTCCTTTTCTTCTTTTTCTTCCTTTTCTTCCTTTTCTTCCTTTTCTTCCTTTTCTTCCTTTTCTTCTTTTTCTTCCTTTTCTTCTTTTTCTTCCTTTTCTTCTTTTTCTTCCTTTTCTTCTTTTTCTTCCTTTTCTTCTTTTTCTTCCTTTTCTTCTTTTTCTTCTTCTTCTTTTTCTTCCTCTTCTTTTTCTTCCTTTTCTTCTTTTTCTTCCTTTTCTTCTTTTTCTTCCTTTTCTTCTTTTTCTTCCTTTTCTTCTTTTTCTTCCTCTTCTTTTTCTTCCTCTTCTTTTTCTTCCTCTTCTTTTTCTTCCTCTTCTTTTTCCTCTTTTTCCTCTTCTTTTTCCTCTTTTTCCTCTTCTTTTTCCTCTTTTTCCTCTTCTTTTTCCTCTTTTTCCTCTTCTTTTTCCTCCTCTTTTTCCTCCTTTTCCTCTTCTTTTTCCTCCTTTTCCTCTTCTTTTTCCTCCTTTTCCTCTTTTTCCTCCTTTTCCTCTTCTTTTTCCTCCTTTTCCTCTTCTTTTTCCTCCTTTTCCTCTTCTTTTTCTCCTTTTCCTCTTCTTTTTCTCCTTTTCCTCTTCTTTTTCTCCTTTTCCTCTTCTTTTTCTCCTTTTCCTCTTCTTTTTCTCCTTTTCCTCTTCTTTTTCTCCTTTTCCTCTTCTTTTTCTCTTTTTCCTCTTCTTTTTCTCTTTTTCCTCTTTTTCTCTTTTTTCTCCTTTTTCTCCTTTTTCTCCTTTTTCTCCTTTTTCTCCTTTTTCTCCTTTTTCTCCTTTTTCTCCCTCTTTTTCTCCTTTTTCTCCCTCTTTTTCTCCTTTTTCTCCTTTTTCTTTTTTTCTTTTTTTTTTTTTTCTCTTTGTTCTTCCTTTTTATTTTTTTTTCTTTGTTCTTTCTTTTTATTTTTTTTCTTTGTTCTTTCTTTTTATTTTTTTTCTTTGTTCTTTCTTTTTATTTTTTTTCTTTGTTCTTTCTTTTTATTTTTTTTCTTTGTTCTTTCTTTTTATTTTTTTTCTTTGTTCTTTCTTTTTATTTTTTTTCTTTGTTCTTTCTTTTTATTTTTTTTCTTTGTTCTTTCTTTTTATTTTTTTTCTTTGTTTCTTTCTTTTTATTTTTTTTCTTTGTTTCTTTCTTTTTATTTTTTTTCTTTGTTTCTTTCTTTTTATTTTTTTTCTTTGTTTCTTTCTTTTTATTTTTTTTCTTTGTTTCTTTCTTTTTATTTTTTTTTTTTTTCTTTGTTCTTCCTTTTTTTTTTTTTTTTTTTTTTTTTTTTCTTATGTCTGGTCAGCACTGCTGCAATTATGAAATCTATATTTTCCACCTTCAAATCCTTAAGTATAACTAATTTACTTTCCACCTGTAAACCAACTTGTGACAGTTTGTGGTCAAGGAAATTGTTTAGTTATAGAAAAGATCCCAAACTAGAAACTTTTATCTTTTAATTTGTAAGTATTTGTGATTCTGGGCAAAGGTGGAAATGAAATTTGAAAGAAAAAAACTATATACCTATTGAATCATGATTTATCTTAAAATTTTTCATCAAATGGCATAACTTCTGGAGGTTATTTCTGTTGAATATTTTGTCAGTCTTGCCACTTGTGCTCTGCCATTGCCAGTGTAATTTTACAAAACTAAACTGCAAATTTTTTTGCTTCATAATTGATGGCTATACATTTTGATTTCTAAATCATAACTAATGTAAAATCTTAGTTACAAATTGTTCTTGCTTGCTGAGAAATATATATATTTCAAAGCCTCATTATTTTGGCCTTCTGAAGATGCTTTGCTTTCAAGTTCTGTAATTGTCTGGTTGAAATTTGCTGACCTTGTTCATATGGCCTTTGTTTTCTGCATTATACTTGATAATTTAATTCAATAGTAAATTTATAGTAGTTTTGTAACTTGCAATTGAGTTTGAATTGAGTAGAATATGCACAAGTTACTGAAGACATCTGGAAATTCAGGTCTCTGGAATCACCTAGACACTTGGTGATGGCAGACACCAGTGGTAGTAAAGGTTGACATTTTTTTAGTAGTCTTAAATTAATTTGTTTTAACCTCCAGGATAAAGACGACAAACACGATGGCCCTCTGCTTAATACTCAGCGTTCAGTCTACCTCGATAAACACCATGATTTGTCTCTTCATCAAAAACATTCAAAAGATGATAGACTTCTACAGCATCAATCACATGCAAGCCAAATGCTCTATGAGGGACATATTAAAATGATAGAACGTGGTGAAACTCTAAAGTCAGAGTCTGTATTGAAGGAAGAAAAACTCTCAACTTCACAAGTTTATTCTCATAATGACAGTTTGGCTTCTCATCAACGAGCTAGTTTGGTACAACAGGTGAAACAGGAGCCTAACTTCAGCCTCTATGGTTACCAACCATACCAACACTCTTACATCAGTAGTGACCAGTTGACTTTACGAGGACTTACAGACAAGAATAGTTCTAGAAATGATCGATCTCATGAATCAAGTTTGTTACATCGAGAGTCATCCCCATCTCTGAAACGAAAAGACTTGTCAATTCCACCACCTCTCATCAAAGATGGTAAACCACACAATAGCGTTATTGTTGAAAATAAATGTAGAGATGGTGCAAAATCAGCAAGTCCCCACAGCTCTCTATACGGTAGTCCTGCTGCACCCTCTTCTAAATCAATGTCTCCCACAACACCACTCGCATATTCTGACAGGCTTCCTGAACGTTCACTAACATTCTCAACATCGACACCATCTGTGTCATATGGTTCTCCTCATACAAGTTCACCATCACCACGTCATGTGCCATCTGCACATACTCTCTCTGCTTTCATTATTGCTGACAAATCTCGTTCTCAAAGCCCTCTTCAGGTAGCAAGTCCTCAGCAACTGTCAGCTGCTGTCATGCAGCAACCAATTGACTATCGTAAAACACCCCCCAACAGTCAACGGGGACATAGTAATTCTACAGTGAACTCCCATTACGGTAGTGGTAGTGTCCATATATCTAGTTCTCCTTATACTTGTAACAGTCAAGTAATAAGTTCCAGTGCACATTCAATAACTGTCAGTTCACCTCATATGTCTCAAGCCAGTCAACAACAAATATCTGGCTTGGTACATTCATATATGGTTCCCTCGCATTCACTTGTTACTAGCAGTGCTGAGAGCCATCCCCATGGGGTTCCAGGTTCCCATACAAATGTGATGCCCCCTAAAACTTTCTCTCCATTGACTAATCCACACACAAATGCATATACAACAAATACTCCTGTTAGTATGAAACGAAAGCCTGTCAGGGACAGTAGTATTAGAAAAAAAATGAAACCTGATCAGACATCTAAAATCATAACTCCCACATCTGTAAGTGTTCCTGTTACAACTCCTCAAATCCTGTCCAATCCCTCCCCTTACACAACTTCTAGCAGTAGTGGGACTACGTTTCAACCTACTGTATCCATTCCAGCCACACTTTCTGCTACAACAACAGGTTCCAGTATAATGCTGACTACAGCAAGAGCATCCGGTTATATGGACAGTTTCCGGTCTTTTGTTGAGAATACTGTTCAAAATGCTTTCTTTCAAGACACTACAGATGTGATTCCTTCTACACAGAAACTTCAGTCAAAAATAACGGAAACTGAACGGCAGGTGCCATCAGCTACAGTGACTCTTCCCGCAGTTGCTCATTCACAACGAAATAAAGACTGTATGTCCATAGTCCCTCCACTGCCACCTCCTCCACCCCCTCATTCTTTGAATACCACTACTCCAGTGACCAATACCACTTCATCAGCAATGGCAACTTCCCACAGTTGTAGCAGCAACAACACTCCTACCACAAGTATCTCTGTTATAGCACCTCATCCAGGAGCCATAACTGGCATGGTTAATTACTCTGAGATTAGTAGTAAAGGCCTGAACGGCCAGATTGACACTGATAGTGACACTCTAAGTGCTCCCAGTCCACCCCCTCCAGCCAAGCAAGAGACTTGTGCGTCTCCAGGAAGGTCAAGCAACCATCCAAAGCTTAAAAAAGCTTGGCTACAGCGTCACTCTGATGAGGATAAGATCAAAGAGCTAAAACATGTGAAAGAGGAGGACCCAAATAGTGTGGCTGATAAGGGAGATGTTGTGAAAACATGCTATGTGAACTGTTCTTACATCTCCCCAAGCAAAGAAGGGGGCAGCAAATCTCCAATAACCTCCATCAGAATGGCTAATGGCAACATGAAAGATTTGACAAAAGATAGTGATGAGTCAACAAGTTCTGCATCTGAAACTGATGTACAGGTAAGAATGGCTCATTGATGTGTTTGCTTCTCCACAAAGTTAAATGTATAATCACTACCTCTTTTTCACAGACCAACAGTATCTGTCTTAAATTTATTCATTTGTTTTTTGTTTTTTTGCTTAATATTTAATAAATAAATAAAAAATTAATTTTTGTATATTTTTAATGTGAAGCCATTTTATTTTTGTTTCCAAATACTTTGTTGTAATACATTGACTGAAAAGCAAAATGATATTCTAGGTTTTTTTTTTTTTTTTTTTGTGTGTGTGAGTGTGTGTGTATGTTATATGCATGTACATGTAAAAAAAAAAAAAAAAAAAATTGCTTAACCTTTACAAAATTTCTGTTTTACTTTCTAGCATGATGATGTGAACCCTGCTTCCAAACGCCATCGCCAAGAAACTCATATGGAGGAAATTGAAGCCAAAAAAATAAAAAATGAAATAAAATCTGAACCAAACAGCATCTGTGATGAAGAACCTAAATATATAAGTAAAAAGAAAAATGCTTCAGGAAAAGCAAAGACAGCATGTCAGAGATCAAAAGTGAGTTAAAATTAATCAAAAACTAAATTCTAGTGGTGGTTTTTGTTTAGCTGCATGTCAGTCTATGGGTTATTTAATGCCAAAATCTAAATATTTTGTACACAGTGGTTTTAGTTATAAGTTTTGCTAATTAATCGATAGGGAGAAGGGTATTTGTGCATAAGTGATTGACAAACCTAACTGGGATTGGAAGTCAGCTCTTGAATTAATGATTCCTGGCCAATATCCATTACACAGCCCAGACATCCAAGCTTACAGCACCTGATTTCCCCAAGCAATTATCCATCTAGGTACTAACTAGGCTCAACATTGTTTAATTTTAGTGATCATACATGAACTGGTTTTTTGGCATGTGGCCGTAAGCCTCTAGCTTCAGAACCTAATTACCAAGCATCTGATACTAAAATTTTATTTTCAATATCAGCATTGTTTACAAGTATAATTGGGTGTTTAAGCAATGTTTTTGGCATGTTATGCTTCTTCATATAAAAATGATTAAATATAGGAAACATGGTATGTGCCCAGTCAGATCAATTCGTTAACTGAGAATGTTATAATGTAGGAAATGAAGATATCAAAATCAGTTGTAGGCAATCGGTTACACCAGCTTCGTTCATCTTGATGTGTAGCTTCTGCATAAATTTTTTTTTTTTCCGAGACAGGATAGTAAAAATGGATACTTTATGACAATATAAAATGCAAGAGGTCATAGAGCAAGTGAAACTAGCCACAATTAACTGTACCAAAACTTAAAAATCTTATCTAGAGTTGCTGTTTTGTGTGATAAGATTGGAAGTGTTATCTATTCTGGGATATTTCCTGAGTAGCAAACAATTTCAAATAAGTATTGCTTCTAAATAGACCAAATGAAAGTAGCAGTTGATAAATCATTTAGAATTGGTTAAGAGAACATGTATAGTCATAGATTACTATTTACTGCACTTTTTACAGGATTCTCTTCATGAAGACATTTTTTTGATAAAGATAAAAAATTGATTTATAGAATTAAGTTCCTTAAAAGATAGAAAATAGTTAAACAAAATGATAATGGTAATATTAGCTATTTCCTTATAAGAAAACATTCATTGTTCAAGCAGCCAATGCTACTTTTTGTTCAAGCAGCCAAGGCTACTTTTAGTTGAAATTCATATAATTCTCTTAAAACAATTTTTAGGAAAGTTTCTCATGTCCACTCCAGTATTGATGTAGACTTTGTTCTTAACCTTTTGTTTGTAGTAGTGTGAAATGTCAACATCTTGATTGTCATTATTTTCTCTTTGAGTTACATGTGCTATCCATATTAGTTGTTGCTATTGTTGAAAGTCCTCAAGTGATGTGGTTATCTGATACAGTTCTCTTTTGTTTGTGATTCTGTAGCACCAGTCTGCAAGGTTTGAAGAAAAATGGTCCTTACTCAGAGCTAGTCTTCATTAGTTCAAAGCCATTTTTAAACATTGATCTGAGAAAGCAGCTGTATACAGCTAACAATTCAGATTTTGATGAAGGAGTCTGGCAGCCTGCATGACATCTATATGAAGACTTTAATAATGCTATTTAAGAACATGAAAAGAGGTCTTGGGTTAAAGTTTGGTTTTGTAGCAATTTACAGTGTTGGTCTAAACTATTGGCACATTTCCTTACTGCTATACTAAATTTGTTATAACTGATCCGTACACTGAGGCATTTGTAATGCTTAGTATTTACTAATTCAACATGGTGAATTTTACATGATAGGTTCAAATATTAAAAATGTTTCAAGTTAATATTTATAAAAAAAAAAAAAAATTTCCTTGAATTGAAACACTATAACCAAAGACCTGCTTTTAACCTAGAAGTTATTTCTTGGTAGGTTCAACACTGATCTTCAAGCTTGAAATGTAAATTTTTTTTTTTTTTTTTTTTTTTTTGTCTTCCAGTATTTCCATTGTCATTGAATGATTTATTTCATTGGGTACTTTTACTTTTAAAGATTTCAGAATGTCATGTAAAGCAAGAAGATTCGGACAATTGTCCAGATTCTGATTCCAAAGATGAAGCTATGGACATGGATAACATTTCTCAGGATTCTGATGTTGGACATAAAGCTGATATTTCTACCTTTAAGGAAGACAAAATAAGTAAGTTTAAAGAATCTTTTTTTTTTTTTTTTTTTTTTTATTATATAGAAAAGAATTAATTGTTTTAACTTGCTTTTAAAGTTCAAAGATATTATCATAACTTATGAAATAAGTATATTAGGTGTTCTTTGGGTGGGGAGATTTTATAAAGAATAATTGTGGTTTTTTTCCTTTTTCTTCAAAATGAGTCGGATTAATCAGCTTTTAAACTTAGTAATATAATTAGTGCGTATTCTCTTAGAATTTTTTTTTTATATATTGGTATTATGAGTTTTCACATAGAAAAATTTAAAGTTACTTCTCTTTTAAGACTTAAATTTGTATCAAATAATATCCAAACAGAATATTAAAATTATCTAGCAAGTTCAATAACACTTTGTGCAACATAAGACTCAAAGACCTGTAAATGTTAGTGCAGTTTACCGTATGGTTTAATTGAACCCTCACCATTTTGTTTGCTAGAAAATGATTATTTTTTCTCTTTTTGTCTAACCACTTCTGAACACACATCTCCAAGGTACTTATATTGATAATTACAATTTCAATTCTGTTCATTCTTTGCAATTCAATGTCTAAATTCACAAAAGTACCTTAAAATTATTTCCATCATTTTTTTTATTTACTTTTTTTTTAACAAATTGTAGGTGTTAATGCGTACCGTCACCCACCACCAAAAGCTAGTGTTGCGACTCTGAGGCGCACTGGAGAGCCCTTTTTACAAGATGGAGCTTGCCGGGATGTCACACCAAAATTGATGAAGTGTCGTGAATGTCGTTTAACACCAAATCAACGGAGTAAAAAGCTACCAAATATTTTCTGCAGATTTTATGAATTCAGGAAGTGAGTTTTCTTTTGATTTTAAGTTAAAACTTTAATTACTAGTAATTAAAAACTTGAATTTTCAAACCAGTGCAATAAAGTAAGCTTGAGTGAAGTGTTTGTGTGTGAGAATTTTAACTTATACGAATAGTTTTATTAGCTTGATATTTTGATTCTAATAAAATTTCTTTAATTTTTAGGTTACGCTACAGCCAGAAAGGCTTCTTGATGATTGCAGGATTTGCTGAGTTGTCTGATGCTTATAAAGGTGATGTTAAACCATGGGAACCAGAATTACCTGGTAAGCTTTAAAATTCTGTCTTATTTTTAAATAATTTTTTCTTTTCTTTAAAAATTTCATTATTTCAGTTTATTGGTTAATGAATATTGTACTTCATCCTTCCAGTTAATGATCCTCAGATTGATGAAAAGATGTCAAAATACATACTCAGTAAAGTTGGAGACAAGTTCTGCGAGTTGGTTGAACAAGAACGAGAGGCTAGGTCTTGGGCTGGCAAAGATAGTAAGTAAATGAGTTAAAATAATGGTGCAGCTTCAAACAATTACTGATGTACAACTTCAGAAAATATACATTTTATTTTTGTCCTTAACATAAATATTAAGCCATTTGTATGGTTATTTTAAAATAATTTATGGTGCAATTAAAAATTAACACTTTAATTACATGAATATAAACAAATTTATCCTTTTAAGCAAAAAATGGCATGATTATATTTTTTAAAATTGCCTATCCATGCTCATGATTCTTAATTGGTTTCAATTTTTCTTCCCTCTTAGCTAAAATTGCTTGGAAACGTGCTGTGACTGGCGTTAGAGAAATGTGTGATGTGTGTGACACAACCCTATTTAATATCCACTGGGTATGTCACAAATGTGGCTTTGTGGCCTGTCTTGACTGTTATAAGACTCGCATGAATCGATCCAACTCTGACAATGAGGAAAATGATGAGATAGGTAAGTTTTTCTTAAGGGGAATGACTTTTGTTGTAAATGTCAAGTTTGAGAAGATATGGTTTGGATTAAGTAATGTAATATTTGAAGTATACTTCATTCGTGGCAATTTTCCTTGGTCTTGATTTCATGATTATTGCTTAATATATTCCACTTATTGGATGTCTTTTTTCATCTGATCCTGCTCAATTAAGTTTCAGTGGATGAAGGAAAAACCAGGCACAGACCAGAAGGAACAAATTGTTGCTAAATTAGCAATGAGTTATTCCACTATATCTATGCTGATATCATTATTGCCATTCAATTTGATTTGGATCATTTTTAGTTATACTTATCAGGAAGGAATATCTTTACATTCATGTCATATGAATGGAACTGTTCCTCTGCCCTAAAGTCCTACATGACCAGCATTACTATTTTGCCACTTATTTAAACATTCAAATTAATGTGGAAATTTCTCAGTTTGCATTTGATTTTCCAGTGTTTTAAAGGGTCTCTGAATTGTTTACAAATTTCTTTGAAATTTATTTTGTTCTAAAATTGATTTCTCATATTGCTCATTCTTTAGATTTGGTTAAATTTTGACTTTCATACTAAATGTATTGTTTTTAAGCTTCATCTCCTGAGGAGCATGAATGGTTAACATGTAGTGCAAACAGACAGCCTCATGAACCAGAGAAGTTGATGCTGACACAAATCATCCCTTCCAATGGTGAGTTAAAATTTCTGTAATTTTTGTGTAAAGATTAATAATTACATCTTCAATGTACATAAAATGCTTGTGATTTAGTAAAATAAAATTTTATGATTATGAATGTTATAAGCTAATTGAGAATTATTTGCAAGTAATATGTTAATATTGTTCACTGGCTTTTCTTTTCCTTTTTATTTTTTTTTTTTTTTTTTTTTTTATGATATAGCTCTTTGGGATTTAGGTAGACGTATCCATGACTTGAGAAAAAGATTCAATATTCCTTCAAACTGCTCTTGTGATAGAGATGTTGTCCAGAAGAATGGTGTGAACCAGGTAAAATGTTACATGCCTTTTGTTGATGTTTAATTACCATCTAACTTTTAATCTTAAAGGTTTTCTGGAAGTAAAACTAATTTTTATAAAATTCTTTATTTTCATGGTATATTAAAGTTAATTTGTATAATTGTCTGCATGAGTATTTAATTTCTGATAACATCACTGTTATAAACAGAAGGTGGTACTGAAGAGTTCTCAGCCCAACCACGAAAAACTTACTTGGTCAAATTTAAACGAGTGCATCAAACCAGAAGTTTCAGTTTATATAATCTTTGCCTCTAGTCAGGTAAAACATAAATTTTACTGCATTAATGTTTCATGACACTTTTTTCAAATCTTTTAAAAGGTAATGAACATGCCAGTATCTCACATCCTTTTTTTTTTTTTTTCTTTTTTTCTTTTTTTTTTTTTTCTTTTAAGGAATTGATTCAAAATGCTGTAAATCATGTGTCTTCAGATAAGAACCCAAAACTTGTGAATGGTTTGGAAGAAGAGAGTAAGAATAAGAAAGGAAGTCATGGGACTCAACCAGAAAATCTTTCCAACTATAATCCTGATGCAAATTCTCCCCTTTGTCTCCTTGCTGACGTAGCTATGAATTCTGAAAACAGTCGTGATCGTACAGATCCACTGCTGAATAAAAAAGAGGAATCAAACAATGCGGGTAACCAAGAAGCCCTTCCTGCTGGTTCAACAGAAGGTGGGGAAAAGAAACCACCAGGATGCTCAACTCTGCGAGAGCTGTTAACCAAAACAGCTGGCAAAGTAAAGCCTGGTGCTGATAACAAAAAAACATCTAAACCAAAGACAGTACGTGATACTCTGGCAGATATCATCCAGTCAGTTGTGGGCAAAGCTTTTCCTAAAGAAAATGAAACTGTGCCAATGATGAAGCTCATGCATTACATCCCACGGATGGGACCTCGCATTATTGCTAGAGAGATTCCAATTTCTAAGCACACTCTGACAGAAACAAGTGTGTTGTACCCTGATGTCCCACATTCATGGCTTTGTGATGGGCGTCTTCTCAGGTTGCATGAGCCAAAACACAAGAACAATATCCTTATTTTTCAGGAACAATGGAAACAGGGATCAGTAAGTAACTTCAAATTTTGCTTTCCAGATTACTTGTTGAAAATAATTATATTCTTTTTGAATAATGAATATCATGTTACTAGTTTTGTTGTTTTTGTGTTTTTTTTGTTTGTTTTTTTTTTCACCCCCCTTTCTCTCTTCACAGCCAGTAATTGTATCTGGTGTACAGAAGTACTTAAGAAAGAAAATTTGGCAACCAGATAGTTTTGGTGAAGAGTTTGGTCATTTGGAAAATGACTTGGTTAATTGCCGGACTGGAGATGTTTGGATTGGACATCCTATGAAAATCTTCTGGGAAGGATTTGAGAGCATAAAGAGTGAGTCATTATTCACTTGTGGCTTATTGAAATGCAAAATGTTTTTATTTTTTGTTCAGATGAGGTAGTTGCTTTTTATCAGTTTGTAATAAAACTAAATACCTACTTTTTAATAAAGGTTTGATAGTTCAGTACTTAATTGGAAACTTTTTTTCTACTAAAATCAAACTCGGCAAAATAAACTATTTAATAACATTTGTCTGCTTTTTCTTTTTCAGAACGTCTGAAAGATAAAAATAATGACCCTATGTTGCTGAAATTGAAAGATTGGCCTCCAGGAGATGACTTTAGTGACCTCCTTCCACAGAGGTTTACAGATTTAATGCAAGCACTCCCTTTGCCAGAATATACACACAGGGTAGGGATTCTAAATTTAGCTTCACGCCTTCCAGATTTCTTGGTCAGACCTGATTTGGGACCAAAAATGTATAATGCTTATGGTAAGATCTTTTTTTTTTTCTTTTGCATATTCCTTCCTGCCTCTCATTTTCTTATTCCCATTTTAGATATAATTCTTTTTCTTTTTTCTTTTTTCTTTTTTCTAAGGTTCAGCGAGTTTTCCATCTGAAGGAACAACAAATTTGCATTTGGATGTGTCCGATGCTGTGAATGTTATGGTCCATGTGGGCATCCCTGATGATGGCCCTAATGGTCGTCAAGACCATATTGAGGGTTTGTTTTATTCTTCCTTATTTCATTAGCTAGATACTTCATGAACTGATATTAGTGTTCATAGCATTGCTTTGACTAGTTCTTTAGTTGATCTTGTCTAAATATTCTCTATATACAAATTGTAATTTAATTTTGCAATTACAGGATATAAATTTTTTTTGTTAATTGCTTTGAAATTAAATGGGTAGTGGAAAATGAAACCTTTTATTGTAACTGGAACCTATTGATGCATCTTTTAAAATAAACTTTATTAAAATTTTTAAAATACTTCATAGAATGTTGATTCAATTTGAGTAAAAAAATTTTTTTTTTTTTTTATTTGTGCTCTTTCAGTAATTTCATCAGCATAAAATGTAATTTTAAAGATTCAAGATGTAGATATACTCATAATTTCCATTATTTTTATTTTTTATAGCGGCATTGAAAGCCATTGATGATGCAGATTGTGATATAATTACTAAACGCCGGGTTAGAGAAGTAAATGAGATTCCTGGAGCATTATGGCATATCTATTGTGCTGAGGAAGCTGACAAAATTAGAGACTTGCTCAATAAGGTGATTGATTTGTCTCCTATGCATATTTAAGATAATCAAAAACATTTTTTAAAGATTGTGACACATTTAAAACTTTAACTTTTCTTTTAGGTGGGTAAGGAAAATGGACAGAAGATTGAACCTGATCATGACCCTATTCATGATCAAAGCTGGTACTTGGATGCCAAATTAAGGGATCGTCTAAACAAAGAATATGGGGTATTGGGCTACACAATAGTTCAATGCCTAGGAGATGCTGTATTCATTCCAGCTGGTGCACCTCATCAGGTAATTTGGTACAACTTTGTGTGTGTGTGTGTGTATGTATATATAATATATATATATATAAAACTCGGCAACACAAAACCAATTATCAAATTCACACATAAATGTGAAATAAATACCACCCTTTTCTTCAACATTAATACAAGACAAAAACAAACTAGATATAAGTTTGTTGCAAAACATCAAACAAAAATAATTTAATCAATTTCTATTCTAATCACAGCCAAAAATAAAATCAGAACTTACAAGGTTTTACCTCCAAAGCCTTTTGAATATGCAATCCAGAACACCTAGATGAAGAGAAATAAATAAATCGTGTTTAAACTTCTTCAATGCTCTCATCACTTCATCCTCAACACTAGGTAAAATGCACACTTGAAAGCTTGCATATACAAACAAGAGCAACTTACATTTAGACCACCCACTGAAGTCTTGAAACATGTAGAAATAAAATGGACAATGCCTTTTTTTTTTCTTTTTCTTTTTTTTTTTTAATAGCACCACTCTAATAAAAAAACAAAAAAAAACACCTGCTTTACTATGAAGGAAATATTTAGAAGGAATAGTAATAAACACTTTCCAATCAATAAACACAGCAAATACACTTTTTCATATCACCAACTTTCATAAAATCCATATTTAAAGAATCTAATTTTTATATAACTGCAGCCAGTGTAACTTGTCTTTCACTCTGACCCCAGACATCCTCAATCAACGTACAGGCACTACCAGACAGAAACAGCACACACATCCCACAAGGCCAAATAGAAATGATACATGAACACACAACCTCTCTAGCATCTTCAGGAATTATACATATGGACAATAAAAAATTAAAAGTTCAGAACTAAAAGTAGCAGAACATTATCTTTCATTAAATTTATAAGCATATCCTATTTGTTATTTATCCTATCATTGTCGGATTCTAATCTATATTTGATCCCAGTATTCACATAGACATTTTGAAATTTGCTCTTTTTACTTTTCAGGTGCGCAACTTACACAGCTGTGTGAAGGTTGCTGAAGATTTTGTATCTCCTGAACATTTGGATCACTGCTTCCGAATGACACAAGAATTTCGCCATCTTTCTGATACACATAGTAACCATGAAGATAAACTTCAAGTAAGTTTTTTTTTTTTTTTTTTGTGTGTGTAATTACTTTTCATCCTTGAAAAGTTAAGTATTAAAAACAAAAATGAATGTTACTTTATAATTAACCTTAAGAAAAAATTCTTCTGGTGTTTTCTTTTGTGTGTGTGTGTGTGTTTTTTTTTTGGGGGGGGGGGGGTACCAAATAGTTATCCCAATATGTTCCTTTATTTTTAGCTCAGGAGGGTGAAAATAGAGGCAAAGGATTTAGAAATGTATCAGCTAGTCCTGTTAGACTACAGATTAACATTGCTCATCATTAAAAGTAAATTAATTGCATTGTACCGAAGTTAGTGTGATAACTAAATAAGCTCATAGTAATCACTTTAGAAAAGGATGCTTTTACTGTGGAAAGTACAAATCTGAAGACCCCCCTCACTGTACCCCACACCTAAACTGTTTATCAGATTGTTTAAATTTTTGCAAAAATACTTTGTCTATAAATAAAAGCTTGTGTGGGATGCTGAAAAAGTACTTCCAATATCTGATTTTTGGGAATCTACTTGATCAAGCCAGAATTTTTGCCACCTTCACTTTGTGTGTGTGTGTTCACAATTCAGGATAAAAATAACTTCATAAATTGGAGTTTCATTAACTTGTTATCCACACACACCCACAGGACTGATGTGGGGAAAGTTGACAACCCATTATTCTGATTTGGTCATTGAAATAATGGAGAGATGGGGCAGGCTGATCATTTTTCAGTACTTCTTTGTATATTTAAAGTTTTTATTGCTTTAAAAATAAATTGTACTTATAACTTGGGTAGCATAAAAGTCGCCCATATATGATGGTGCTGAAAAGTTCTGATCAAGAATTTAAAAATCTTTGTCATTTTTGGAGGAGTGGGATCTTTATAGCATCTTATTTCTTTACTTGTGGCTTTTTTTTCTCTCTCTCTCTCTCTCTCACAGCATGCAAATGATTCAGTATGTCACCAATTAAGGTTTTAATGAGTTTCCCTAAAAGATTTTAATTGTTCTTAAAATGTGTTAATTTTATTTATTTTTTCCTTCTAGGTGAAGAATATCATTTACCATGCTGTGAAAGATGCCATTGCTGTATTGAGCGATGCCTCTCCAGAGTGAGAGCTTACTCTGTACTCACCTTCATTAACACAAGCAAGATGTTCTGCCACTTATTGTGGCTAGCATTTTCTTTGTGTGTGGCAGATCATCACAACCACCACTTGGAGATGTTTAACAGCCACCTGTCCTCTATCTTCCTCGGCCTGCCATCTCACCACCTACACTGCCAAAGATGTCACTCCTTGCACTGATCAGTTCAGTTGCTGCTGCACTTCTATTTACATTATTGCATCATTGAAGCTGTTTGTCCTTGTCACCCTGCTACTACTATTTACCCTTCTTTCACACCCTGTTTAGTGTGTTACTGTCAGTTATTAAGCGGTTGCAAGAAGTCTTTCAATTCCACATAAACGTACATTCATTGACAATGATGTGTGTGCTACTTGGATTGTTGTGATAGCTCCTCTTCATTACACACATCTTTAATTTCATTCATCAAGTCATGCTGAACTCGTGCATAAAGAGGAGAAAATTATTGTTAGTCCAATGAACCCTCCTTCCTCTCATTCCCCTCCCTACACAAATTTTCCCCCATCTCTACTCCTTCTGCCCTGACTGTGCATTCAACAGAATCAGAAGGAAAGATGGTGATTTGTTGGCATTGATATTAAATTTGTAGCATTTTGAAATTTTTGAAATTTTGCTTCATCTGCAATTCACTTCTGTTTTGAGATGATTGCTAAATTATATTGCAGTTGTTAGGATGGCAACTTATTTGTTAAAGACTAGGCTGATGTGAATATTGCTACTGATTAAAAGTAGCTGTATACATCTCTAATTCTCTTGCACCCTTGGCTACAATAAAATGGCCATAATGGTGGACATTTCTGCGATCTCATCTGATGCTTTAAAAATGCATCAAACTGAACAAACCTGCATTTTAATCTTTATTTGTTGACCATTGATTTTTTTTTTTTTTTTTTTTTTTTTTTTTCTCTCTCTCCTCTTTTCAATAAAAGCAAAAAGTCATCCGATCTCTAGTGGTAAGGGGGTGAGGTGTATAAAGATTTACTGGCCATGTTAGTGGAAGAAAATTTCAAGAAACTATACCTACAAAACCTGAGGAATTCTGTGGACTTGTGATATTTTCCATTTCCAACTGTGTAGAAATCACTTGGTCAATATATAACCTTTTTGCGATCATACAGGGTTGACATTGAGGAGGACATACTCGTTTGGGACTACTTGTACAACACTTATTCAACAGGCTAAAGAATTATTGCCTCTGTCAATCATTTGTACAGCATACGCTTGTCGTATGGTCTCTCTCCCCCCCCTCCCCCGTCAACATGTATAAGTATCCATCTATTTATATATATATATATATATATATATATATATATATATATATAGTGTGTGTGTGTGTGTGCTGTTAAATGAAGCCTGAGGAGACCACTCATTGATCACCACAACTTGTCTACTTCCATTAAATTCATTGTCATTAATTTTTGGCCGTTTGTTGCTATTTTACTTGGTTCCTGATTGGTGTTGCTGCAATGGTGGAGCCAGCCACAACCTTTGTTGGCATGATGTCTTCTGAGGATGGGGTAGCGGGAGCCAAGGATATCTGAAGAGACTGGCAGTGATGAGGACACAAATGCCACCCATCTCTCTCTTCGCATCCTATCTCTTTCTCTCTCTCTCTCCCTCTCTCTCTCCTGTTCTCTTTTCCTGTTCATCAGTCACTTCAGTTGCAGCCATAAATTAAAATATCCAGAGCTGCATTGGACCTGTTAAGTGTTGTCAATCCAACAGCTTCCTATGCTTGCCCCAGATATGTGCTGCCACTCAAACTTGACACATTTCAACTAATGATAGTTTGTTTTATTTTTTTCCTGTCATCCCCACTTCTCACAACCCCCTCTCCTTTTTTAACAGGAATCAGATTGGAGGGTTTTCTAGTCCCTTTTGTGTATATAAAATTGTTAAAAAAAATTTCTGGGAAAAAAAAAAAATAAACATAGAAATATTTTTATATCAAGTGTCACATTCTGGTGACAGGTGTTATCACATAAACAAGGCTAGAATCCTAGACTGACTTGTTCAACCATTCTTTAAATAAATTCACTTATTTCAAGGTTTGGCAAAGTTGTTTTGTTTTTTTGTTTGTTTTTTTTTGTTTTTTTTTTTTGTTAGAGAGAGAGAAGGGTGGAGGAGAGCCTTCCCCCCAGCCCATGCTTCTTATTTCAGATGCTGTCCTTGTTTCATAAATTACTTTCATTCCCTGCCTTCCCCAATTTATTAATTTGCCCAAAGAATATTTATTTTGAAACTTTTTTTTAATCACACTTTGGGATTAAATTAGTTCTAATAAGTTTATCTGCTGGGTAAAGATGCTGCACATGAATATTGCAACAGAAAGTTCTATCTTAAGCACTTGTACAGCCTGTATTTGAAACTTGTATGCTTAATGACAGTAACAAAATACTTCTCAATATTGATTGATAAAATTAGAAAAAAATGTTATCTTAATAGCATAAAACTTATGATGCCTTAAGGATAAGATTTCCTTTCTTTACATATATTGCAGTTTTTTTAACATGACATTGATATTTAACTTGAAATTATAATTACTAGTGATCAGTTGTATAATTGCCAGTTCTTTATCCAACATAATTAGGTTCTTTTGTAGTAGGCTGAAATTGCTTTCTCTTCCCCCTTTTTTTTTTTTCTTCCAATCTCCTATCACAAATGAATTTGGAACGACCAACTATTAAACTATTTGAAATATTACATTTGAAGTGATGAGAGCATATCTACAAACCTAAAATGCAGTGTGTATCTATATTTCTTTATGTAATCTTTTCTGAAAGTGCAGCGATACTATAAGCTGAGCGGAATGGGGCTACAGATTGGTAGACTCAAAATGTGTTCAACTGAGAGGTCATGCTGGGTTCTCTTAGCACTGTTTTGTATGTTGCCAATTTTCATTGAAGCTTGTGTAAAATGACGTCATTTTAATGACGTGTTCAATTTCTTGATATTTTCATACTTGTACAACTGTTAGATGCATAATTTTTTTAAAAATCTGCATTCCCTACAGGACTAAATACCCATAGTGTACTAAGACTGCTAACGCCAATAAAATCCACGTCAAAACATTGCTATATAGAGACAGTTGGTCAAAACATTGCTATAGTGAGAACAGGCATGTGATTGGTGTAAGCAAAAGAGCCAGTGCTTCGTTTTGTTATACCATGTATAATTTGAATGTAAATAAAGCCAAGGGATGATAGCCAACCTTATTGATACTTTTTATATAATTTCATGGTTCATTGATATTGGTGTCATTTCAGTTCCCTACCACATTAAAGTGTTAAACAGTTATTAGGCTTAAAGCAATGTAACTGGTTGATACCCAAAATCTAACACCACATATGCAATTGGCAAAATGATGCCAATTGATGCAATTTTGCTACAAACCATCAATTTGTAGGGAAATGCAAATAAAATGTGTACATGTTAACTGCAAGTTTTTGGTTTTTTTACTTGTCACTTAATGTTATGAACAAGTTATTCATAATAGTTGCAGTGAAACAAGCCACTGTTGTACATTATTGAATAGCATTCCTTCTAAATTCATAGCAACAGACTGACAAAATGGATTTGTAGCAAAGTTTGTGCTATAGAAAAAAAATCGCAATGGCAGTTTTAAATCTGGGGAAATTTATGAATAACAAAATTCCAAAATGAAAATTTAAATAAGTGCCTTCATAATTTGATTTGAATGGATTGAACTAACTTTCTCAAGTAATTGCTAGTGCATTTGATCTATGACTGGATTCTCCAGAAATATAGTTATGCATTCAAATGTGAGAATGATTTTGTTTAAATTTTGCAGTAAGTTAAGATTATCATAAATTAATAAACTAGGCATATCAATCATGTTTTACTTAAACAGAAAGAATCACAAATATTTAGTCAAACTTAAGCCCCAACATAGCATGTCCCTCAAAGGAAAATAAATTGAAAGAAAAATGTTCTTTACTTCTTGATGAGGGTAAGTAGACAAACAGTAGGTAAATTGACAGGTGAATATATTTAATATTCTTGCTTTCTATTGATATGTAATATTATAACACTATTTGTAGTGGTAATTAATAATCATAATGGCAACTTGGAAAATTAATGAAAATAAGATAATGATGAATGACTTGGCCTGAAAAGGGTTAAACAATATCAGGAAAGAGGGACTGATAATAGAATTGTTCCCAGAGAATTGAAATATGTACAATGGATCAGATGACTGCCTAAAAGCAATTCTCAGTTTGTGGGAGAAAGTCAAGTGTTGGCAGCTTTCAGCAAACCGATACAATGGATCTGACATAAGAATTTGGTTAAAACAAAATGAACTCATTTGGAAGGATGTCATGATGAAAAACAAAAAATTAAGTATCTGTGGAATGGTGGCCTTTGGCTGAACAAATAGTCACCATAATATGAATTTGGAAAAAAAATAAATTTCACTGGGAAAATGTCTCTTTTGGTCAGGGGTAACAAAACCAATTGTGGTGTCAATTTACTTGGAATAAGAGTATGTGAAATGACATTTTTTATTTTATTTTATTTTTTTTTATCGCCAACTGAATGATAGGTAACATTTGCAGAAGAGCAATTAAAGAAGGATAAGGAGCTGCCTGCACCTATTGAAGAGTAGCAGGCACAAGAGACATTAATGAGGTTGATGTAGCTGCTCCTGCCCACAGGAAGGCAATGGTGAAAGATAGTACTAAGTAGAAGCAGCCAGGTGGAGTGATGCCTGCAATCATCCCCCATGAGAGAGAGTTCCCGAAAATTATGAATTAATTTCTCACGACCAAATGTAATAGACTTTTGTTGGAAATCGGTGATGCACTGAAACCTAGCCTACATCATTTCCGGAATGAACATGTCAAAGCCATTCAGTCTGATTTGAGAGCTGAGAATGGAAGCTGCAGAGGTTGCTGAGAGATACCACAACTCCTACCAAACTTAGCAAAATTTGTTTTACTTTTCTGTTATCTCTGCAAGCCCAAACTTACCAGCTTACCCAAGTGTTGTGTCTGATGTAGGAATGGGTTAGGTCGACAAACACCTGTATGCAAACACAACTACAAATGGACCTTTCTATGCGTTTTTTTTTTTTTTTTTTTTTTTTTCCCAATTTCATTGTATGGCGTTGCTAAACTTGGACCAGCCCAACTCAAAGATACCTGCAGCAAATCAATCCCAATGTAGGGTAAGGCAGGTTAGGATTGAAGACATCACTCCATTGATCAGACCAGGATTGATTATACATATATATATATTAGGTTGGTGCAAAAATATCGTTTTTTGATGTTAAAAAATAACATCAAAAAACGATATTATTTTTGCACCAACCTAATATATATATATATATATATATATATATAAAAACAAATATATGGATATAGATCCGACAGTATGAATAAAAATATATGGAAAAACAAAGATCCGAATATGCTGTTTTAATGTTGTCGGTCTAGTAGACCTTCTTCAGGACATAGTTATTAAAACAAAATTAACATTAGACGATATTTAAGTCAACATGAAAAGACGATAAACATGAGAGTAAGACAAATCAAAACAGAATAACTTAAATTTTTAAGATCAGCGTTCTGTTTCACAATATGGTCATGTGGGCGATGTGAAAACATTCCTAAAATAGAGCATATTTTAAATGAAAAAGAATTTTATTTTAATCTAAAATTTATAAGTACGTTTGTTGAGCATTAATTTTGCTAGAAAAGGTGAAATATTAAAGCCAGGTCTAGTATTCACTGTGCGTGAGAGATATGCCTGCCTCATAAAGATCTTTATTATGAATATATTTTAAAATCTTCACATCTTTTTTGTTGAACTACTTTTTTGATTGAAGTTGATTTTATTACCCCCTTTTTGTGTTTTTTACTTTCGTCATATCATTTTTTTTTTTTTTTTAAACTTTGTGTATATTTATTTATCCATTCTTTGTTTTTGTATTTTTTTTTTTTTTTTGCTGGCTGTCTCGCTTTTGGCCGAGCTTTGTTTCTTTCAACTGCTACTTTTGTCATTTTAAATTTTCGCTACAGACGACCATTGTTTCTTACCTTCCCTACCCAGTGTATAAATCTTTAATATGGAGAAAAAAAAAAAAAAAAAAAGTAATGTCGCATCCTTCCCTATTAAAAGGAAAAAACCTGTTATGGCTGATTTCAAGAGGTCAGTAAAAAACATTTATTCTCCATAAAGAAACACCCACCCAACAAAGATACAGAGGAGTACCGAGTCTTATCAAATACATCACTGAATAAGGACATGGTGAATATCCCCAAAAATCCAGTGAAGCTACGGAAACCAAAAATGGCCAAAATGCAAAAAGTACGGAGTCCAAAAATGGCCATAATAAGAAAATCTTGGAGGCCGATAATCGCCAAAATAATGACAAGACTAAGGAGAATTCAGAGGCCAGGGAATCGCCCTCTTGTTGGAAATTCCCCCCTAGTTTTCTAATCAATATAGTGGAGTTCTTGGAGCGAGCTAAGAGTTACGCCTACCTTGTCGTAGAAGGTGGACTCTTAGAAGACCCCCAAGAATTAAGAAAAATTGAGAAAACAGTGTCAGTCTTTGTCATAGACTAGCTTACGCGCAAAATTTTGTCGCTCGATGAAAGACGGTGATAAAATCACTGAAGCCCTTGGTGTTCAAATCGTTAAGGGTCGGCTATTTCATGTGGGATTTATTGTTACCCACGCCGGAAAACTGTGTTGCTGCATCAAGTCGGGATTTGATAACGAAAGAAGGAGGAGAATGGCAATATATGATGTCCCTCGTCTGGTTATCGGGGAACACCTGGCTGCGTACCTATCCCAGTATGACGAAATACTGGATGCTTCCTGCGGTAGCCGTAACGTGGCGTTGATTTTCGAAACATTATTAGATCGAAAAGCTTTCCTCTCCATCCCCAACTGACTGGAAGTAGGGAGTTTGAAGCTGCCGGTCAATATGACCGGCCGCAAACCGGTATATTGTAAGTGTGGAGAGACTGGTTACCTCTCCTCTTCCTGCCCAGAGAAGAAGGCCTCTGGAAGTCAAGTTTCAGTTGACCAAAATCCCCCTCTGACCGCGTCTTTAGTCTGTAATGGGCGTGCCAACTTCTGGGACGGTTAAACCTCCGGTTGGCGCAACAGCAAATGCCACATTTCCCAAAGAGCCTTCTCCCCCTGCTAGTGCAGTTGCGGGGGAGGGGGAACGGGTCCTCAGTCCCATTAAGCCCCAAGGACGAAAAGCACACAGCCTCACTTCCTCTGGCAACGTTAAGGGTGATGCCCCGACCTCACAACAGTCATTTCAAGATGAACAAAAAATACGACCCTGGATTTGAGAAAGCAGAAAAAATTAAGGAGTTGAATAAGAAACTAGACAAGCAAAAGCAGTCTCATCCCCCAAATCCTATTCCTTCCACGTCCTCTGCCGGGTCCACACCTTCACCCTTCTTTTCTGGCAACACCGTCTAAATCACTTCACCTCAACAGAGATCCCAGCCCTTACCGACATAGATCTTTCTACACCCCTCTCCACACACCCAGTCCTTCCCCCGTTAAACAAAGATCACCCTACACTCTTCTTCATACTCCCAGTCCTTCCCCCGTTAAAAATGCTGAAATTCCACCTCCCTCTTCCAAACGTCAGAGAAGCCCCACACAGGAGCTGAAAGACAAGAAGAGGAAGACACAGAAACATTTATAACACGATGGGGGGATGTTTGTCGCATTTCCCCTGCCCAGGCCGAGAGAGCCAGAGATTGTGGAAATCGCTTAAAAGATTTAAAGTACCTACTTTCAATCAGGCAGTATGTGGACATGGACGTTGAAGTGCCTCAAAACCTCCCGTTTGCCGAAAGGGTTCTGACAGTAATCAGAACAGGCACTGGAACAAAGCAGATTTGGACAATGCTCGACGGAGCTACCAAGTCATATAAGATGGCTTTATCAATTGCAGTCGTCTAAAATTAGCAGCTAAAACATTTAAAACTATTTTGTGCAGGGAGAGTCCCAGTTTTAGTTCATCCCTCCCTATATAGAGCCCTTAAGCTGACATTTCCCTGGGACATCGGCGGAATCTCTCAAGACGGTACTATCAAGACTGAGATGGGGCATGGGTCTATGGGATAAGCTGTCGGTGTACTTACCCCGACCATGTTCAAACCTTTATTCGGTCCGATAATGACACTCTGGTTAGCAAGTATAAATGTCCGAGGCTTGAGGTCGGAGTCTCGCAGGGCGAGACTCTCTCGCGACCTTCAGAGCCTTGGGGTGAATGTTTGTTGTGTCCAAGAGACACGGTTTTCTTATGACCATGAGGACGTGCTGGCTAAGGGGTTCTCCCTTTATTCATCATGTTTTGATAGTCGTTCGAGAGGTGTCTCTTGGCTCGTGAGCAAGTCTTTGAAGGCTGCATGTACTCTTGTCTTCGCAGATCCGGCGGGCAGTTTTTGCGTGCTGGTTGTTACCATAAAGGATAAGGCTCTGAGTCTTATTGCGGTTTATGCGCCCAATAACCATTATGTGCGGCCTGCTTTGTTTCGGCAGATCGAGTCGTTCTTGACGATAATTTCGTCGGGTAGTTTTAGCGGGGGTTTGGAATGCCATCCATGACCCCGATATAGATCGTATAGGGCAAAATCCGAGTACTAACAACCGGAATGTAAAACCATTTCGGGACTTTATGGACGGGTTTGATCTTGTGAAGTACCGGAATGAGCACCCGCGGGGGGTAACATAGACTTGGACAAATAGTGGCAACTCGGCTCCTGGAACGCTTTCTAGCTACCTCGACCAAGTCTTAGTTAGGAGAGTCGATGTAGGGCTCTTAGGGTGTCCAAGTTTCCATTATATAGTTTATTCGGATCATAGGCCTGTCCGGGTCCGTGTAAACTTAGATAAGCCTAAGGTTAGGTTCGCTGGCTACTGGAAATTAAACAGTTCATTATTTGGTGAGCAGGATTTCCGGAACCAGCTGCTACTAATGACACAGAGGGAATTGACGGGAGCGATTATAGGGAACGCCTGGCGGGATAAATTAAAATCCAAAATTAGAACGTTTGCTGCTGATTTTAGTCGTCGATTCAATCTAGATAGATTAGCGGCGCAAACGGCTTTAGAACAAAAAGTTGATCGAGCAGTGACATCCCGTGATAGTGGGGAAATAGACTTAGCTAAGGCAGAGTTATCCTCCTTGCTTATCAAGAAGGATCAAGCTCTGGTAGTTAGGGCTAGGTTAAAAAGAATGTCTTTTGAGGCGACGAATATGGCCGCTGAATTGCGTGCAGAGTGAAATCGGAGCGCGTCTAGGAGACATATCGCGTGCGTCACATTGCCGGATAAGTGGACCGTGACTACAAACGCGTTTCGGGAGACGTTTCGGGATTACTTTTAGGAACTTTTCACCAAGGAGACCGGTCTGAGCCCTGCTCAGTTCGACGCCTATTTAGCCGACTTTCCCTGCCTCGAGGCAGCTGAAGCGGCTGGGTGCGAGGGTCTCATCACAGAGTCGGAAATCTGGGAAGCGCTGAGACAGGTTGACCTGGATAAATCTCCGGGACTAGATGGTCTTCCCTACGAAGTTTACTTGAGGCAGTCGCCCGTTTTTGTTCCTTTGCTGGAACTGATTTTCAGCAACTGTATGAAGCAGGGGTCTATTCCTCAACGCTTCACCAGGGGTGTGATCAAGTTGCTGCGCATGGACAAGAACGGTGGGGATGAGTTAGATAACTTTCGCCTTTTAACCATGTTAAAGATTTTGCCGAAGATCTTAGCCAACCGTTTGCAACTTGTCCTGTCTAGTCTGATTAGCTCCGAATAGACTTGTGCTGTGAAGGGCAGAACTATTCAGGACAACCTTCATATGGTACGCTTGATCTTAGAACAAGTCGACAGTGAAGCCGCGCTGATCAATTTAGATCAGTCTAAGGCCTTCGATAGGGTTGAATATCGTTTCCTGGAGGCTGTCCTTTCGGCGGCCGGTTTCGGACCCGATTTTCGCTCCTGGACTTTTGTATGCGACTCCCGGTGCGCTGGTGGAAGTGAATGGGAAGTGAATCGTATTGTCTCGCTCCATTCGTCAAGGTTGTCCGCTTTCGCCTTTCCTTTACGTTATTGCGTTGGAACCTTTCCTGTCTTGTGCGGAATTTCCTTGCCTGGGGCTACCACCTCAGCCAGGTATTCAGCCTATACTGATGATGTTTCGGTTCTTGTGTCGAGGAGAGCCGAGATTAACGAAGTCAGCATAGGCAGAGATCAGTGGTTATGAGATGCTGACAGGGTCCAAGATCAACTGCGATAAGTCTGTTGGCTTGTGGTTGGGTGCGTAGAAGGGAGTTTCTCTTCCCGGGCCTTTCCTCTGAACGGATGGGCCGCTCAAGATACTTGGCGTCTGGTTCGGTCCTGATTTCCAGTTGCAAATGAATTGGTCGGAGGTACAAGGGAAGGCCGAGATCGTGGTTAATCTGTGGTCTCGGCGGAAGCTGTCCTTGAAGGGGAGGGCAGAAGTATGTGTTTCACGCATCTACCCGATTCTCCTTTACCGACTCTCTGTACTTCCACTTCCGTATACCACACTAATGATCTTGTTCTCTTTCTTGTGGAAAGACAAGGCCGTTATGCTATCTCGGGAGATCTGTTGCCTTCATCCCTCTGAGGGCGGTCTGGGCATGCCTAGCACCGAGATTCGTCAATATATGCTTCACATCGCCTTTCTAAACCGAATGTGTCGCGAATCGGATGAGGAGGGCGCCTTCTGAAAGGAAGACGTTCGTAGAAACTTCCCATCCCTGAGAAGTGTGCACTCGTGCGAGGAGGAGGAGGAGGCCGGCCGTACACCCCGAGCCAAATGCTCCTACCGCAAATGTCGTCGTGCTCTGAAACGCCTCTTATGGGCGTTAGATGGCCTCTCCAACGTCCAGGCGTTGTCTCGTTGGGCATTGTATCAACTATTAGTCAGGGGGTCCGTTCGTGATGATCTAATTGAGGAGGCTCGCTCGATATGGCCTTGGGCGCCTGAGTTGAAATGCCTCAATAACGATGAGGCATCACTCACCTGGCTGGTGATTTGTGGGGCCCTCTGGGTCGCCAAAAGACTTTGTTCAGCGGGCTTGGAGAAATCTCCAAACTGCCGACGCTGTATTGAGGAAGTCGAGACCATTGGTCACGCCTTCTTTCATTGCAGGGTGGTAGCGACGTTGTGCAGGTTTGTTGAGGGCCTCATGGTCCGCATGCTGCAGGGAAACTTCTTTGTCCTTGAGGCCAGTTCTGTTTGTAGTAATGTGGTGCCGCAGATGACGATGGCTGAACAATGTGTTCTTTTGCTTACTAGGTGTTATGAGAGTCGTGATTTGGATGACGCGTTAGAAGTAATTCTATGATGGCGAGAACATTTCTTCCCAACTGATCTTGTTCTTTAAGCATCAGCTTAAAGTCAAGATTAGGACAGAAAGGCGGCGGCTCACCCCATCAGAATTTGGCAAAAGGTGGGTGAATCTTGTGCGCTTGTGCCGAGTAAAAGGGGCTGACCTGGAGTGGCATTTTGATGCTGGTTACGTATCAGGATATTGTTTTCCTGGGTTGAACTTGGGCAACCCATCCCTGGATTTAGTCTAGAGTAGGTTTTTGGTATTTGATTCTTTAGTTTTTCTTTGCTTTTCCAGTAAACTTAGTTAGGTTGTGTTTGCTCATTGGCTCCTTTAATTTCTGTCCCTTTTTTCTTTAGTTTAACTCTCCATCTCTTCCCTCGTTAGATGGTTAGTGATGTCATTTCTCTGGTGGATGCAGGGCGCCTTTCGGTTTGCGTGTATGTTTTTCGTATTTGTTGTTGTGTCAGAATCAGTGCGTGTCTATGCGAGTGCTTGGGATGGATGAATGTTTTCTATATTCTTATAGTCCCGCATCGATTTCGTCCAGTTAACTGATATTTCTGCCACATTTAAGGTTTGTGTGTGTGGGGGGGGGTATTACTAACATGATTTTGTTTAGTTTCTTGTAAATAGTTTATAGCCATATTGTATATAATCATTGGGGTGTTTTAGCTTGTTGTTTTTTATTCCCCTCCCCTCACAGACAACGATTTGTACATATGGGGATTATTTAGTATTTTCATTGAGACAATGAGGTATTTTGGTGGATGTAATAAGAAAGGTAAGTATGAATGTGTTGTTTTGGTGGTAGGAATATTGGTTTGTATGATTGGGTCAGTGGTTGTGGCTAGCTAAGTTTTAAAATTAAGACAAATGATGACCGTCCTATCCCCATCCCCCATTTTTAGGCCTTGTGCCACATTTTCTGTACTTTTACAGAAATAAATATTGTCAGTAACTAAGTCTTGACGTTGCCTATTGCCTAGTCCAGATCTGCCTTTGTCAGACCTTTATTCTGTCATTTTGAGAATCCTTTGTACCGTTTACTGCTGTTATTCCGTTAAATTTTGATTTATTTTTACCGTTTTTCTTACGTTCGTTTTGACTGTTTTGTAAAACTTGGATTTTTTCCTTTTTAAATGCTTACCCTCCCCATTTTTTATTTTCACTTTATTATTCTTTTATTATTTAATTTTGAATTTTTCTTATAACTTATTTTCCTTTTTTAAATTTATTTTCTCCCGTACCCTACTTCCCAGAATTTATCTGTTTATTTTTCGTTTTTTACTTTTTTCGTCCGGCTTTATTTTTCTTTGTTTATTTTTACATGTTACTTTGTTTTTGTGTTTTCTTTTAAATATCCGTAAAGTTCTGTGTTTTATTTGTTAATTTCGTCTGTAATATATTTGTCTGTAAATTTTGTGTTTATATTCTATTCATTTCTTTTTCTTTCCTTGTTTATCGTTTTGTTTTAGGGTTGACCGTTTTTTATCGGCAGCCATATTGTAAATTGTAAGATATTTATCGTTTCGTATTTTCTAGTTTTTTTTTCCTTTTCCTTGTATAGCGTATCATTTTTATTGTTTATTTTATTGTTTTCACTTTTATATGTCTTTCTTTCTTGTGATTTTTTTTGTTTGAATGTTTTAAATTTGTTGTTTCGCGAACCTTGTCCATTTGTTCTCATTTGTCATACGTCCTTCTGTTTTGCGTTTTCTTAAATTTGTTTCGCCTTTAGGTTTTTTGTTCGTCTATTTAAACTTTTTGTACGTCCTTCTGTTTTGTGTTTGTCGTCTCGCTTACGGGCGAACCTTGTTTATATTGGTTTTATTTTTTGTCGAATTCTTTTTGCATTAATATTATTAATTTTGTTGTCTCGCTGATAAGCGAACCTTGTTTATTTTTCGTAACCTTTTCGTAATATTTTTTATTTGAACATTGTGTATTTTTCCATAACGTTTATTTGTTTTGCCTACCACCCCTTCCCTTTACTCCTTTAATAATGGAGGAAAAACAAGAAAAGTGCCGTCTTTTCTAATCAAAAAAAGAAACCTGTAATGGCTGATTTTAAGAGATCGGTTAAAAACACATTTGTTTGCGATTAAAAAACACCCGCCCGATAAAGATGACACTGACGAGTACCTTTTCTTAACAAGTATTCCATCAAATTAGGACATTGTCAATACCCTTAAAAAGCTGCTGAGTCTACGAGGTCAAAAAGAGCGAAAACGAAGAAAATATGGAAACCGAGAATGGCCAAAGTAAAGACAAGAAAAATGAGAATGCAGAGGCCGGGGAATCGCCCTCTTGTTGGACGTCCCCACCTAGTTGTGTAAACAATGTTGCGGAGTTCTTGGAGCGAGCTAAGAGTTACTCGCACCTTGTCGCAGAAGGTGAACTCTTAGAAGACCCCAAAGAATTAAGAAAGATTGATAAAAAATAGTGTCGGTTTTCGTCGTGGACAAGCGTTCGCGTAAAATTTGTCGCTGGACGAAAGACAATGATAAAATCACTGGAGCCCTTGGGGTTCAAGCCCCTCACAATCGTTAAAGGAGCCGGATATTTCATGTGGGACGTATTGCTACCCACGCCGGAAGACTGTGTTGCTGCATCAAGTCGCGATCTCGTAACTAAACACTTTATTTTGCACACGGAGTACGAAGGCCGAAGAAGGACCAAATTGGCAATATACGAGGTCCCTCCTTTGGTTATCTGGGAACCCCTAGCTGACCGAAAAGCCTTCCGCTCCATACCCAACTATCTGGAAGTAGGGAGCTTGAGGCTGCCGGTCATTGTAACCGGCCGTAAACCGGTATGTTGGAAGTGTGGAGAGACTGGTCACCTCTCTTCTTCCTGCCCAGATAAGAAGGCCTCTAGAAGTCTTTACCTACCGCCTCGCCTGTAATGGGCTTGCAGCTACGGTTTAACATCCAGTTGGCGCAACATCTAAGGCTACATTCTCCAAACAGCCTTCGCCTGCTGCTAGTGCAGTTGTAAAGAAGCGGGAGGGGTAATGGCAGCTTGCTGGTAAGGCCAGAGGGAAGCGCCAGACAGCGGATCCCATGAAACCCCAATGACGAAAGGCACATACAGCCCCACTCCCCCTGGCGATGCCCCGGCCTCAAAACAACTTTTCAAGGAACAACAGAAAAATATGACCCGGGATATGAAAAAACTGAAAAGATTAAGGAGTTAAAAAAAAAATTAGACCTGCAAAAACAGACCCTGCCCAAATCGCATACTCTTTCAAAGATTAAGATGGCTGGGTACTGGAAATTGAACGCATCATTATTTGGTGAGCAAGATTTCTGGGACCAGCTTTTACTAATGCTAAAGCGAGAATTGTTGGGGGCTGTGGTTAGGAATAAGTGGTAGGATTCTGTAGCAAGGGTGTCAAATTCAAGGGTGAAAGGGACGCAACTCTTTCCGTCGGAAAATGTCTCACACGCTGCAACGCAAAGCCATGTACACCGAACACTGGCGAAATGGTGTTCTGTTCATTTTTTTCCAAGCGACCTGCTTTTATGGAGTCCAGAAACACCTCATTACCATGCGTGTAATGCGACTTTGCGTGACCGCACGAGACCGTAAATATTAAAAGTCACGGACGCCATCTTGGATCCTTTCCTTTCGTAACCCACAGGCCAGACAGACGCGAGGGCGTTTGGGAGGTAAGCCATTCCTTTTTTCCCCACAGATTCTTTGAAATCAAAACTTAGGTCTTTTACTGCTGATTTTAGTCGACGACTCAATATAGCGGGGTTAGCAGTGCAAAAGTCTTGTGAGGAAAAAGTTGATCGGGCGATAAAATCCCGTGTTAGTGGGGACGTAGCCGCAGCTAAGGCGGAACTTGCTTCCTTGCTTATCAAGAAGGATCAAGCTCTGGCAGTTAGGGCTAGGCTAAAAAGAATGTCATGCGAGGCTACCAATATGACCGCTTCATTGCGTGCAGAGGAAGCTCGTAGGGCATCTAGTCGGCATATCGCGCGCATCACATTGCCGGACAAGCTGACTGTGAATCCAGACGCGGGCATTTATGAGGCTTTCCGTGACTACTTTCAGAAGCTTTTTACCAGGGAGCCCGGTCTGAGCGTTGCTCAGTTCGAAGCCTATTTAGCCGACTTTCCCCGCCTTGAGGCGGCTGGGTGCGAGTGTCCCATAACAGTCTGAGATCTGGGATGCGCTGAAGCAGGTTAGCCTGGACAAGACTCTGGGATTAGATGGTCCTTCCTATGAAATGTACTTGAGGCAGTCGTCCGTCTTTGTCCTCTTGCTGGCACTGATTTTCAACAACTGGATGAAGCAGGGGTCTATACCTCAACGCTTCACCAGGGGTGTGATCAAGTTGCTTCGCAAGAAAACGGTGGGGATGGGGTAGATAATTATCGGCCTTTGACGATGTTAAATACAGAGTTGAAGATTTTAGCCAAGGTCTTAGCCGGCCGTTTGCAGGATGTCCTTTTTAGTCTGATTGGTCCTGAGCAGACTTGTGCTGTGAAGGGCAGGACTATTCAGGACAACCTTCATTTGGTACACTTGATCATCGAGAAAGTTGACAGTGATGCCGCGCTGATCAATTTGGATCAGTCCAAGGCTTTCGCTAGGGTTGACCATCGGTTTCTGGAGGCTGTTCTTTCGGCCGCCGGTTTCGGGCCTGACTTTCGCACTTGGATCCGATTGCTATATGCGCCCCCCGGTGCGCTGGTAGAAGTGAATGGGGGTAAGATCGAAACCTTTCATTTTGTCTCGCTGCATTCGTCAAGGATATCCGCTGTCTCCATTGATTGCTGTGCGTTCTTGCGTTGGAACCTTTCCTATGTAAGTTGAAGACGAATCCGGTCCTTCGCAGAATTTCCTTACTTGGTGCTACCACCTCGGCCAGGTACTCCGCCTATACTGATGACGTTTTGGTTCTTGTGTCGAACAGAGCCGAGATTAACGAAGTCAGCAAAGAATTCAAAGAGTAAGAGATGGTGACGGACCAAGATCAACCGCGATAAATCTGTTGGCTTGCGGTTGGGTTTGTGAAGGGAGTTTCTCTTCCCGGACCTTTCCTCTGGACGGACGGGCCGGTCAGTATACTCGGCATCTGGTTCGGTCCCGACTTCCTGTTGGAAATGAATTGGTCGGAGGTGAGAGAGAAGTCCGAGGGCGCAGTTCGTCTGTAGACTCAGAGGAATCTTTCCTTGAAGGGGAGAACGGAAGTATGTGCCTCGTACATCTACCCGATTCTCCTTTACCGACTCTCTGTGCTTCCACTTCCGTCTGACACTTTATTGGCGTTCGTAAGACTTTTGTTCTCCTTCTTCTGGGGAGGCAAGGCCGCCATGGTTAGTCGCGAGATCTGTTACCTCCATCCCTCTGATGGCGGTCTGGGGGTGCCTTGTGTTGAGACTCGTCGACATACGCTTCGCATTACCTATCTAGACCGGATGTGTATGCAATTAGATGAGAACGGCGAATTCTGGAAGGAAGACGTCCGAAAAAATTTCCCATCATTGAGAAATGTGCGCTCGTGTGAGGAGGAGGCCGGCCGTACTCCTTGAGGCGAGGTCTCTTTCTATCGTGAATATCGGCTTGCCTTCAAGCGACTTTTACGGGCTAAGGATGGCTCTCCGACGTCCAGCCGTTGTCCCATAAGGCATTATATCAGGTGTTAGGGGAAACGTTCATGATGCCGTTACTGGCGAGCTCGGGCTGACGAAGCAGGAGGCTCGCTGCATATGGCCTTGGGCGCCCGGGATGAAATGTCTCACTAATCACTCACCTGGCTGATGATTCGTGGGGCCCTCTGGGTTGCCAAGAGACTTTGTTCAGTGGGTTTGGTAAAGTCGCCAAACTGCGTTCGATGCAGTGGGGAGGTGGAGACCCTAGGTCATGCCTTTTTTCAGTGTAGTAGCTCCGTTGTGCAAGTTTGTTGAAGACATCATGTTTCGCATGCTGCGCGTAAAGTTCCGTCTGTAGCAATATAGTACCGCCATTGACTAAGGCTGAACACTATGTGTTCCTATGTTTACTGGGGGTTATGCGAGTCGTGATATGAACGACGCGACAGAAAGAATTTCATGGGGACGAGAAGTTTACCTCTTCCCAACTGATCTTGTTCTTTAAGTCAAGATCAGGATGGAAAAGAGACGACTCCATCCATTGGAATTTGGCGAAAGGTGGGTGAGTCTTGCCCGTCATTGCAGAGTGAAAGGTGCTGACAGAGTGGCATTTTGATGCCGGTTAGGCTGTCAGAATATTGGGATTGTTGGGTTGAACAATGGCAACCCTTCCCGTGTATAGGTTAGAGTAGGTCGGTTTTTGCTTTAGTTTTTTCTCTTTTTTCACGTAAACTTAGCTAGGGTATGTATGCTCATTGACCTCCCTATTTTTTCTGGCCCTATTTTTTTCTTTTTGTTTAATTCACCCCCCCCTCCTCCCATCGTTAGGTGTTTAGTGATATCAGTTCTCTTGTTGGTGCGGGCGTTTTTCGTTTCGAGTGTTTTTCGTATTGGTTGTTGTGTTCGGATGAGTGTGAGTTTGTAGTGAGTGAATGGCTTGTACGAATGTTTTTATATTTTTCAAGTCCCGCATTGCTTTCGTCCAGTTAACTGATGTTTCTGCCACAGTTAGGGCTGTGGGTTTTTTTAATTACTAACACCATTTTGTTTATTTTCTTGTACATAGTTTTGTACTCATTGTAAATATTCATTTGGGGAATTTTAGATTTTTAAATTGTTATTTTATTCCCCTACCCGACAGACAATGAATTGTATATACAGGGACTAGTTAGGACTTCATAGAGTTTCTGAGGCATTATGGTGGATAAAATAAGAATGGTATGTAAGAATGAGTTGTTTTGGTGAAAGGAATATTGTTTGTGTGTTTGGGTCAGTGTTTGCGGCTATCTAAGTTTAATGCTAAGACAGAAGATGACCACCCTTTCCCCTTTTCGGCCTTGTGCCATATTTGTACTTTTGTACAATGAATAACGTCAGTAACTAAGTATTTGAGAGATGCCAACAAACTCCACGCGCGCCAGCACACTGACTGAACAACCGCCACTCTCACTCTCAGCAGCTTAACACAACTCAGAAAGTCTTGTCGCGCGAATTGACCCAACTTACAATTTACTAGAAAAAGTGACATTATTCACTACCGAAGTAGTAATTGTATTTATTCAACTAACATCATACCAGTCAAAGGCACATAACTCTTTATGACTTTAAACAATATTTACAACTGTCGCACACATACACACTAGTATTTGAACCCACACAAGTGACATTTAACCTTGCAAAAATCAAACTGTTTTAATTTCATAGACAAACCTTAACTATAAGCTTTCATATCACTGTGTTGCGGGGCCGATAAGGATGTTGCCCCCGCAAGCTTTAAACGAAGAAAGGTGTGAACAGCTAAGACAGTGAGGAACAAAGGCAGAGGTTTCGATTAAAAACGCCGGATTTATTTGTCGATCTGGATAAATGTATGTACAGGAATTGTTTGTAGTTCGATCGTGAAGTCAGGGAGTCCCAATCGAAGGATCGTTTTTGGGTTCAAGGCAGCAGCTCGGAGGCAGGCAGATGGAACAGCAATATTCGAGGTCCAGTCGATCCCCGGATGTTGGCCATTGAAAAGGAGCGCGTCGGCGTTCTTTGAATGGAGAAGATCGGCGTAGACAGTGCTGGGGTAGCCTGGTCGTCCTTAGAATGTAAGACGCAGCTTGGTAGTCCTTAAAAGGACTATCGCATGTAAGACGGTTAGTTAGTCCTTAAAAGGACTATCGCATATCATGTGGCTTAGGTAGTTCTAAAAAGGACTATCGCATATAACGTTCGGCTGCTGCTGCTAAGGTTGGCTCGGCCCGCTGCTACTGCTGAGGTTGGCTCGGCCCGCTGCTGCTGTTAAGGTTGGCTGCTTCGTGTGGTCAGCGACTAGGGTCGGCCAGGTGAAGGTGAGAGGGGGAGCACGTCGCTTTACCCCGTAGCCAAGTGATATTTAACTAACCCCCCCCCCACGAGGGTTACATGTGGCACCAGGCCGGGTTTAACGTGGGATCTCCGAGCCGGTAGGCTCGGCCAAAAATATTCCCTCTTTGAACCCGCATAAACGGGTTCAGGAGCAGTCAACCACCCCGAATGGCGGAACCTCGTCCGAGTTCTTCTCCGCCCGAAGGCAGAGAGTTAGACTGTTAGCCAAGTTATTTGGTGGAAGAAATCGGCCGTGTTTATGTCGGCTGCGGTTAGCATCGTTGCCGGTTGGCAATGTCTTTTGGTTGATGACTAAAAATGACCTTCCCCATTTTGACTGTACACATGGGTTTCACTTGGACACCATGTGTATATGAAGTAGTTTCTGGTCATTATTTTTAGTTAGGAGGGTTTGTGTATGTTTCGTTTGCTTTTGCTTTTTGTTTCGTTCTCTAAAAAGCGCTGAGTCACCGGAATTCGTTCTGTTTTCCGGAGTGACGCTTTCGGACGTTTGAGTAACCGGCAGTAACTTCCGGCCGGTGCGGTAACTGCATAGTCACTCCTTACAATTTTATCTCACTTATCACATTGAACAAGCAATCTTAAAATACACTTTGTGTATATCAAACGTATATAAATGCATGTTATTTGTTGAAATCTATAACTACGTTGTTTCTCCTTGATTTCTTCCAATTGAATTGCCTTCAAATGTTTATTTTATTTGTTGTGGATGAATGTTTAACGAACACACACATTTTTTAAGCCTTCACACAGTTACACCTTCTGATACATCCAAATTAGTTCAAATTCCGCAATAATACCTAAGGTTGTTTTTTTTAAATTAATTTTTAAAAATGAAAAATATTTCTTGAAGTTTTTAATTTAGTTTTAATTTGAAGCTAATAGGTCAAATTTATTATTTCCAATAAGCAAAATACTTTGCTGATTTCAGAAACTAATTTAAATTAACTAGAAAGAGTTTTTTTTTTTTTTTTTTTTTTTTCTAAAATAGCTGATTGTCGCCCTTTTTCTGTCGTCTATCATCGCGATATAATTCTCTTTATTAAAAATCTTCCAGAAATAAAATATATTTTCTGCAATTTTATTTGAGGAATATTAGCCGATTTGAAATATAATTAAACTGATTTAAAATGAATATTATTTACTTTAAGCAAATATTGCAGAAATGCATGTTTTTAACACAGCGATAACTGTAGTTTATTTGAGCTGTTCACGTGTTTACAAAAATCGGCACGTTTATACAAAAAAAAAATTCAAAATTCTTTTAAAAATATTGGTGTTTGATGATTTGCATTAAGCTTTTCCATTTATGATTAGCAAATGTAATTTTTACTTAATGATATTTAAAAGAGTGAAATTAATATATAATTTTAAAAGATGAAACTTTTAAATTATTCTAATAAATATTTGTGAAAATGAAAATGATTCTTATCGAAATGTTTCTAAGTTAATAGTTTATCTTATTTATAAAAGCATTTAAAATCTTTTCTACTTAAATAATAATATCATGGTTTTATTCATTGCATTTTTATTTTACGATTCAGTAATTGGTGTTCCTGATGTTCTCCTGATTACTCTTTTCTCTTTCTGCTCATCATTATTGATGATTTAAATTCTTCAAGGGATCATATAAAATATGAAGAAGGTGGAATTTTAATTTCTAGAAATATCATAAAATTAAGTAAAAACAAAATATATAAAAATATTTTTACCAAGATTTTCTAAAAAAATAAAATTTAAAAATTCAATTAATTTGTGAATAAGTTCTGAATATCTAATAAAAACCCGACAATTGTTTGATTTTTGCAAGAATTTCCAAGAAAATTGTTTTTAACGCCAAAAAAAAAAAAAAAGACGCCATTTTTCTGAAACCGTTGACGCAAAAGAAAAAGATTTTTAATCAAATTTCGAATGTGCTAGAAAGGATTAAAAAATTAATAAAATAATTAAAAAAATTATCCGGTCTTAGTTAACATTATTTTGCCAATAACGCTTTGTTTTTATTAAATTTGGTAACTTTTTTCATTAAGGTATGCAATTTTTAGCGAAATTTTGGACGGACCTACTTTCTTTCTTAGGATTTATTACACTTCTAATCATCACTTTTTAAAACAGTATTTCCAAAGAGTGAAGATAGTTAAAAAAAAAGCGGTGTCATGTGGAAAATGGTCCTTTTGACACTCCGTCTCATTGTGGGTATCTAGCAGACTTCACCATATTAACTTTAGGTTAGGAAACAGGGCTGACGCAGAAAAGGATAAGCCAAAGACATTGTTACATATAAAATATGTATTTAACAAGATGTACAATATCAAACAACGATGTGAAAGAAAGCATGCATTTAAGTAAGAAAAGGTTGAAATAAACAAGAGTTGTCTCTCTTTACTGTTATTTTACTATTCAAAGTTCACTGGAATAATGTACATGAGAGTCTCTTACAATGAATGTTTTTGAAAGATTTGCCGTGTTAGAAAAGATTATGTGACAAGGTATGTTCCGCATGTGAGTGGTGTGTGTGAGAAGGTTGGCGCATGGTTTCAACTGTCGTGGATTCGTTTGGCAGTTGAAATCTCACTAATTAACTAAGAAAATTTTTTGGTTAAATAAGTGACTATAGGCTACAGATCGTTACGCGGGAAGAATTATTCTTCACGTGTAGACGATCTGATTGGTTGGCATAGACCAATCAGCGATCGAGCTTTGGGGAGACTTAAAGCTTCTGTGATCCATTTCTTCCAAAATTGCACAAAACTGACTACATGAAAATAGAGCGATTACAAAATTGTCGCATTCCTGCGATTTGTAAATTGTCTAATAACGTAGTGGTGGTTAATTAATCAATGAATGCTTGGCGTTCTATGTGATTTGTATTTGTATGTATGTTCGTGCGTGATAGATTCGCACAGGTACGTTTATTCATGTTTTCCCCTTTTTTTTGTTTTTTCTCATAATAGCAGCAGTAACAAGAATAAAAAAAAATCTCCCCCCCCCCTAGTCTGGAACTCACGTAGTGTAATATAACTATTCATGGTTGGTTGGTTGGGTTTTAACTTAAAACTTTTAAGTATGTCCACTGTTTTCGCGGAAAAACAGCATAGCGTAAATGAAAAATACCACAAACTTAAAGAAAATAAAGTATTATCGTCAAAATGCTTATGTTATTATTAAGATGAAAGAAAAAAGTATTTTTTAATTATTTTTTGATATTTTTTATTTTCTAACACGTTCGAAATTTTGGTTAAAGTCTTCTTTTGTTTACGTCATCGCGGTGACGTAAAAATAACATAGTTTTTTTTTGCGCTTTTTTCCCGTTGAAAACACATTGATTTGGAAATTCTTGTAAAAATCAAACAATTGTCCGATCTTAATGAAATTTTCAGGACTTATTCACAAATGAATGAAATTATTTTTGCAATATTTTGTTTTTAGAAAATTTTGGTAAAAAAATTTTTTTTTTAAATATGTTACCCCCCACTTATTTAATTTCATGAAATTTCGCCCCAAACCTTTTTGGCTCCTGAATTTTTTTTTTTTTTTTTTGTGTTAAAAGGAGTCTTTGGAGATGGTAAATAACCTACTTTTTTTTTTCAAATTTGAGCTATTTAACTGAAAATCGTGTCTGAATTGAAAAATAATGAATCCAATAAAACTATGATATTACTTAATTAGAAAAGCTTTTAATTGCTTTTGTAAATAAGTAATATTAAGGACATTATTGTCTGAACAAATAATTTTTTTCTGATGAATAATTGATTTTTACAAGAATTTTTTCGTTTTTTAAGAAATTTTAATTAATGTATAATATTTTAACATCGTGTAAAGCTCTGTATTAGGAGGGCTCCTCGATATTATGTAGTAATTAAGTAGAAAAAAATTGACGAATCCAAAATTGCTAAGTTTAATAAATTTAGTTGAGCTACTTTTTTTAAAAATAATTTTTTATGTTGTATTTTTTTACTTAATACATTCCTTATTTCCATTTATGATATACTGAAATTGTCAGTATTATTACAAGGTCACGTGATTTAAGGGTTTTGTCCCTTTACGCGGCCTTTTCAACATTTATTTTATTTTCCGTTCAACTTCAAAAGTGTAAAATTTAAAGTAATTTTTCTTTTTTTCATTTACTATTTCACTAAATAATTTTATTTTATGTATTGTATTTCGATTAGTGTGGGTCATACTCAAATAGAATAATTTTTTTAAAACTCAGACTTTTAAAAATTATGTCATTTATGGTAATCCATAGTAGCTGTCATCGCTTCGTCAGTCAACAATCCATCAATAGTTGGGTCAGATTAACAGGATCGATCGTTAATAATTGGTTGTATATTATTTTTTTATGCTATAAGTAAGAAAAATTTCTTTCAAATCAGATTACTTTTTTTTTTACTTCAGATTTTTTTAATTTTACTAAAATAACGTGTCAGAAATTTTTTTAAATATTTTCAAAATCGATAAATTTGTGTTTCTTTACAAATTTCTTAAAATTAAGAAAATGGCCGTTTTTAAGAAAATTAAAAAATTTGAAATTAAATTTGACAATCAAATGTATATAGTTTCTATCTGAAATACACCAGAATTATTTAATTAATAGAAATCGTAAATTTAATTATTAAACTTTCAATTTAAAACTAAAATGAAATCTTCAAGAATGTTTTTTCGTTGTAAAAAATTCATTTTAAACTTTAATATAGAAAATTTATGCCGAAATAGTGGACATAACTAGTTTTATGGCATATCAACCACTGTGGGTCATTTAATGCCAAATTAAGATATATATATATATATATATTATATACACACATTTACACATACATACACATATACCTATATTAAATATACAGTACTATTAAACATATAGCTGGCAACATTATTGTTTCAAAAACTTATAGCTGGCAACATTTTTCCGAAAACATTATCTGAGGCCTTGTTGTTGGACGTAGTTTATCGTCATACCCAGGACGCTAACTATTCATGGGAGAGTGGTAAAGTAAGTAGGCCTGACACAGAACAAAACAGATTTCTTTTGGAAAAAAGAAAATCTTTCAAAATTGGAGATGATCGTCTTTCCTTTTTAACAACGAACTACCTATTAATACATGTGCAATGAGGAAGGCTGGTGGAAAATTTGTTTTAAAGATTTTAGCAAGCTTATCGTACAAAACGTGAAGTAAACGCGTTAGTATTGCTACTACTTGCCAACCCTGGATAAATACCTATTGGTGAGGTAAAGAAAGATAATTTTATTTGAATTTATAAAAATTGTCTCCCTTTAATAAAAGTGTTGTTTCCCTTAAATTGTTTTCCTTATTAAACAATTGTCGTGTCCACTAAAATATCAACTACAATATTTATAAACCAATCACACTCAAGAAAACACATCTTAAAACACACCAATAAAATCATAGATTACAAATCAGAATGTTTGTTGTATTAGTCATCATCATTTTTAGGTAAATACCGACCAAATATCGTACGGACGTAGTAGAAGACATGCCACGTGACTTCTTAGGGTCAATTAGGAATAAATAAATAATTTAATTATGGAGCCGATATTGTTCGGAAAAAGTGTATAAAAACATACAAAATCCGTTCCCAAAACAATATACACGCGGCTACCACCAATCTACACACACCTCTCGCTGATGACCTTCATGACCTCATGTTAAAAACGACAGCATTGACAAACTCCAGAGCGCGACAACACCGCCAACAGTAAGAAACAATTCGTATCTCTCGTATCCGTTTTTACTATGAATCACGCACACACATGTTGACTTTTTCATACAAACACACATATCACAACATTTTATTGTTTCTCACACACGTACACAAAACAGTTTATATTTTATTTCAGAACTATATCAACCCAAACAAAAGACATTACTTTCCAATCTATTATCAACTGTTTGTATTCCTATCGTTATATTAAATCAATGTTTATTTGTTGAAACTACGTCGTCTTTTCTACTGAATTTTATTCCTTCAATGAAAAGCGTTTGATTATTCTAGACGGCCAAATTACGAGCGACACTGTAACGATATTTTGTTAATGTATTGAATCCAGACACTCAAAATTTTAACATTCAACAAAAAACCGAGGAGAAGGATTCCTACACAATAACAAAAATATAGAGTTGTTAAAATAAAATTAAAAATTATATTAAAATATACAAACAAGTCCAATATAAATTACAGTTTCTTTTTTACATAATTTCAACTATCAAATAATTTAATAAACTTGTATAAATGCAAACAATGGTTTAAAATAATTTAAAATTGAATTTTTTATTTATACATTTAAAGATGGCTGCACTGATACCCACGTAACGGAAAGCACAAAATTTGCTCTGATTCTGGAAAAATAAAAAAAACAAAAAATACGTGTAAATTTAGAATAATTTATTGATTTGGAATTCATTGACTCTGTCTATTTTTTTTCCTCCAGAAATATCTCTACCTACAGTCATATATTCTTTTTTTTTTTTTTTTTTTTAGGAAAGGAGATAGACAAACGGTTACCTCCACTTTTTCGGCATAAATTATCGATACCTAAGTTTAAAATGCATTTTTTAAAATGAAAAAATATGCTTGAATATTTCATTTTAGTTTTACTTGAAAGTTGAATCATTAAATTTATTATTTCCATTAAGTAAACAATTCTGGTATATTTCAGATAGAAACTATATACATTGGAATGTCAAATTTAATTTTAAATTTTTAAATTTTCAAAAAACCCGCCATTTTCTTAATTTTAAGAAATTTGTAAACAAACACAAATTTATCGATTTTAAAAATATTTAAAAAAATTTCTGACACGTCATTTTAGTAAAATTAGAAAATTTAATGTTAAATTAATCTGATTTAAAAAAAATATTACTTAATTATAGCATAAAAAAGAAATATACAACGAATTATTAACGATTGGTACCGTAATTTTGATCCCGATACTTGATCCACGTGTTGATTGACAAGTGATGACAGCTACGACGGATGACCATAAATGAAAATTACTAGAAATCTGAGTGAACCCTTTTATTTTTAGTTTTACTGTTATGTCTATTTATTAGAATAAAGGGACAAAACTCTTTTTATAATAATGGCAATTTCAGTCTACCGTACATGGAAATAAGGAATGTATTAAGTAGAAAAATACAACATAAAAAATTATTTGAAAAAAAAGTGGAATCACTAAATTTATTAAACTTGGCAATTTTGAACTCGTAAATTTTGTTTCTACTTAATTACTAATTATCAAAAGGAAATAAGCTAATACAGAGTTTTGCACGATTTTTAAACTATTATAAATTATTATAATCAAAATGTAAAACAAATAAAAAATTCTTGTAAAATTTAATTATTCATCAGAAAAAATTTATTTCTTCAGGCAATAATGACCTTAATATTACTTATTTACAAAAGCAATTAAAAGCTTTTCTAATTAAGTAATATCATAGTTTTATTGGATTCATTATTTTTCTATTCAAAGCTCATTTTACAAAAGTTGGAACAAATTAGAAAAAAAAAAGTAGGTGATTTACCATCTCCAATGACTCTTACTTTAAACAAAAAAAAATTGTAAGGAAATAAAAAGAATTGAAAAAAATTTCGGGAAAATAAGTAAGTGGGGTGTAACATATTAAAAAAAAAAATATTTTTTACTAAAATTTATTAAAAAGAAATATTTCAAAAATAATTTCATTCATTGGTGAAATAAGTCCTGAAAATTTCATTAAAATCGGACAATTACTTTAATTTTACAAGAATTTCCAAATCAATGGGTTTTCAACGGGAAAAAAGCGCAAAAAAAAACAATGTTATTTTTACAGCACCGCGATGACGTAAAAAAAAGAAAACTTTAACCAAAATTTCGAACGTGTTAAAAAATATTAAAAAATATCAAAAAATAATTAAAATACACTTTGGTCTTTCATCTTAATAATAACATAAGCGTTTTGACGATAAAAATTTATTTTCGGTAAGTTTGTGGCATTTGTTTATTACGCTATGCTGTTTTCCCGCGAAAAAGTGGAGGTACCTAGACAAACCACTTGTGGTTTTCTTCAGAGTTCTAGGCTTTTATTGTGATACCACATTATTCCAAATGGAAGAAAAATGAAAGCAAAAATTTACTACCCCGTTTTAAAATATTTGCCAAAAAGTAGGGAATTATCCGATTCAAACGAAATTTTCAGGACTTTACTGAACGTTATTTCATTAAAAAGAAAAGTTCTTTTTCGCCCCCTTTTCGATATTTCATATGTACTTTTTAATTGGGTGAGGGATGCTCGTTCAATTTTTTGAACAGAAAAAATATCTATTTAAAAAAAAATAGCTTGTAATTTTTCAAGGAGATTTTAAAATTCATTTCGTTGCTGTTCGTCACAAGAGATGTTTTTAATAGACATGTTTGAAGATATAACAAATGTAAAGTTTAATCATTGAAAATGGCATTCATTTAAAGTTTGCTACCATTTTCGAGTGTGAACTATTTTTAAAAGTATTTTATTTTTTTCTTTTAGCATCTGTAAGATTATTATTTGTATGGAAGCTTCGAGACCAGTGGTTAAAATTTTTACTTGACGATGGTGTATTAGGAGGGGTGTCCAAACTTTCCGGTTTCAAGTGTTTATCCATACTGTCGAATTTGAATTGAAATGAGCTGACAAGACTTGTATTCCTTAACAAGGATTTATTTAACGAAATATTCCCTGACTAAGCAATTCGTCAACTTAAGAATGCTAGTAAGGGAGGTAATTACCATAACAAAAATGCCAAGGGCAAATAAGTATAGTACACATAACTATACTTATTAAGATTCTAACGAATACAGTTCGTTAATAGAATTAAACCTGAAATAGGGCAAGAATAATGTGGTTTCGTTAAAAAGTGATTGAAACAAGAAGTGCTATCTTATGTTCGGAATGCTATCCCTACAATGCGAGTAATATAAATACAGAAATCCTATATCTATGTTTTATAGAACACACAAAACCTCTAATAAAGTACATCACAAAGACCTCACTTGAAATGCTCCGAAAGGTTGATTTATACGTGAAAAATAATCTTAACAACATAAAATACACAGATGGTACTATGTTGATGGCAAACTCAGAACCAGAATAAATAAAAGAAAGCGATAAGAATGACTAATATTACCTGTAAGAAGGCAGAATACGGGGTTATAAGCAAAAGAGATCACCCAACTGTTAGACAAGAGTAAACTGTAGATACAGTTATCTCCCTTTCTAAGGAACGCTTTAAAAAGGGGAATAATTTTGTACTTCCTTTATTTTTTTTCTGCTGTATATTCAGTTGATAAATAAACTTCATACGTTGTAGACCTCGAGTTTCATTCTCCTTTCCTATATAATTCTTGTCGCTATACTATGTCGACTTACCACTGCAACCTAACAAGCTATGAGCACAACTCAACACTAATTATAAGAAATTTAAGTTGCTTGAGCGTTAGGCTCTTGCTTAATTTTTGAATTTCAAAAATGTTTTTGGTATTTTTTGTGGGAAAATAGCTGCGTTTATTTTTAATCCAGAACCAATCAAAAGGTGTCCCTCCAAATTTCGAAAAGTGAATTTGGGGCCTACCTGTAGGTTATAAGAGTTAATTCAATGAGTCTGTGAGATCTTCCACAACAAACCAGCTTTACCTCTTTTTAGGAAAAAGTAAGTATCTGGTAAGTAACATCCTACTTTCATACAAATATAACAAGTATTCATTGGTCAATCACCTCCAATCTAGCTTGCTGATTGGTCAGTTCCGACCAATCAAACCGCCTACACGCGACCAATCTGTTTTCCCGCTCATATGCTGGGAGCCTCACAACCATTATATAAACCCAACACGTGTAAACTCCCTCAAGTTTTCTTTTAATTCATCTCTCTCGCACGTTTCATTCCTTGCTACCAAGTGCCAAGATGTAACCTTCAAGAACTCCCGTCTTAGCCATTGCGGTGAGACGTTAAAGACAATTACCAACATTCACAAACTCTGAACTTTTACCAACTTTACAACTCACAATTCCAAACTTTATTCTTCTAAATTACAGTTTAATATTACTTCTTAATATGAACTCAGGTACAACTAATACCTAATCAAAGGGACACGACTCTGTCCTACGTTTTCAGTTCGCATGCATGTACATCAAACATTAATAAATTCAACTGTTATGTTTTTAAATCATTCCGTTCAGTTTTGTATTTTATACTATGTGCTATTTACGTCAAATATAAATTGCATTGCGTCCACGCATTGTCCTTATCTCACCTTTCCTAACCAAAGTTAAATATTGGTAACTCAATCACTACAATAATGATGACCGCGACGTTCGTCGTTCACAACAACAATGGTAATACAACCGCTACATATTTGGTGATCCCGTCGGAAATAAACAATAATGGTAACCCCTATCGCTACAACTCAACGGACAACTGTTGCTGGAACCCAGATCGCTCCGATCCAGAAAGAAAAGCAATACAGAAGAAATTTGATAACCACCAGACGAAAATTGAAAGGAACATCAAGGAAAAATCTTCGGATAGTGTTATTATTCTATTCTTCGCTGTTAATAGGAACTTTGCTTGGAAAATTGTACCAATTCTTTGAAAACTATTCAGAGAAGTATTTTCTCCTTTTCTACATTTTATATGTAGTTTTCTTTTCTGAGGACCTTATGCAGCATTATAATTTTTATTTTAAAAGGGTATATTTCATTTACATAGATAATTTACATACATTTTATTGACCATCATTTGGCTCATAATGCACTTAATTTGTGTAATTCCTTCATTATTTTGTGTTAACAATAAATTTGTCGCTGGTTTTCAAATTCGTCTCGAGTTGTCTGTCTTTGTTGTGTGCCCATATAAATTAAATGTTACCTTAAACATTTGTTTGAACTATATATATATATTTGCCAAATAAAAAATGTCTTTACAATATGTGACCTACGTATTGGGGATATCAGAATCAAGCAAGTACAGTAGTTTAATTATCTTGCTAGTACAGTAACCAACGACGGAAAATATAACACATAAATTCGAAAACTCAGAGGAATAGCAAAAGATTAATTTCAGAACCAAGCAAAGTATTAAGAGATAGGGAAAGTTTGTAAATGCTATTTGTGTACTGCGTTGAGGAGATTAACGTGGTTGCGTATTGAAGAGCATTTAACATTTATACATTATTGAATCAAGGAAAAACAATGAGCTTCTTTCAGTGTGTCAAAAGGGTTGTGTGCCTGGACGCTGTCTAACAAGTCTAATATATCAGATGCGATTTCAGGGGGCAGCTTCTCCATTACGTAGGCAGAACGTGCCATCTGGGATTGTATTTTTTGCCTGAAAAATAACTTCTAACTGGGCGAACTAGACATGTACATTGGTCATGTCGAAAACTGGCAGGTTGAGTATCACGGGTGCTTCGTTGGCGTTCTGTTCGGCCATGTTGAATAAATTTTCTTAACGCACGTGGTGAAAAAAAATTCTTCGCGCCTTGTCATTGAGAGGCAGCCGATTCCGAGCCAATCGCCAGGTAAGCGAAAACTTAGGATTACTGAGATAATCCGCCGCTGGCGCCCAAGACCAGTAAGAGCGAAATTCCACCTCCGACAAGTCGAGCTCCTCCTTCACTAGAAGACGATAGAAGTCCTTAGGCCGTGAAAGGTCACTGGACCAAGAAACAGCCAACAAGGCCGACCGACACTCGCAAAGGAAATCCGTTTGAACCCGGGGTTTAAGACGGCGCTCTACCCGCGAGGTGGGGGGCAGACTGATAGTAAGGCAAGGGAATGCGTCCCTAACAATCTCCTTCATAATCGAATCTCCTGTCAATGCGTAGCGCAGGAAAGCCAACCTCGAGGCGAGTTTGTGGCTCACCAAGTGTGGCATTCCCAGCCTCTCCATGACACGGACGTTGTGCACAGACTCGTCTGTCGACCTGATTTTCGCGTTCCCTCCATAAAATGGAGGATAGCGAGTGCTCGAGCGCCTTCCGATGGCCTTTACAAAGAGGAAGTACGGACAATCGATAAAGGACAAGAGGGAAAATATATGTAGCACACATCTCCGCCCTTCACTTCACGGACAACCTCCGTCGACGTCAAGTCTGCCCGGCAGCATCGACCTTTGCTCGTACTTCAGACCAATTTTTCTCCAGCTGAAGGTCGGGCCCAAGCCAGACTCCAAGAATGCGGACAAGATCGTCCGTCCAACCGAAGGGCCCCAGAAGATCGACCCCCTTCCAGGCACCTAACTGCAAGCCGGACGACTTGTCGCGGTTAATCTTGGCCCCTGTCACCTTTTCGTACCGATCAAGCGCCTTCAGTACCGCCCTAATGTCGCTGCGGGACGACATGAAAGCAGATACGTCATCGGCGTACGCAGAAACACTGGGGGAGCGATACAGGAGGCTAATCCAGCGGCAGAAGTCGGTGCGAATCCGGCGGCCTGCAGGACCGCAGCAAGGTAGCGATGGTCAACCCTATCAAATGCCTTGGACTGATCCAAATTGATCAGCGCGGCCTCATCGTCGTCTTTTACAAACTCTATGATCGTGTGGATCAGATGCAGGTTGCTCTGAATTGTTCGGCCCCTCACAGAACAAGTCTGCTCCGGACCCAGCAGAGACTCGGCAACTGACTGCAAACGCTCCTGCAGGATCTTGGCCAAAATCTTTAACTGTGTTTAGCAGAGTTATGGGCCTGTAATCGTCTAAGTGCCCCTCAACACCCTTGCCCTTTTTCAACAGCGTGATCACACCCATGGAGAACCGGTCGGAGAGGGACCCCTGCCGGAACCAGTTGTTGAACACCAAAGTCAAAATCGAGACAAAGATGTGCGACAGCCTCAAGTACAATTCATAGGGCAAACCATCCAGACCGGGAGACTTGCCTCTGCCGACCTTCTTCAATGCCGCGTAGACCTCGCCCTCCGTGATCTCTTCCTCGCAGCTAGCCGCTTCAGTCGGCGAAAGCCGAGGAAAGTCAGCCAAATAGCTGCGAAACTCGTCCTCACGAAGACCAGTCTCCTCGAAATGCCTCGCACATGTCGTCAGTGGCCCGAAGAGTATGCCCCTCCGGGGTTTTGACTTCACGAATGTAACGATCGCCACCTCGACGGACCTCTTCCCTGCGCAATTCTGCACCCATGTTCACAGCTTCGGAAGACATCTTGCTTAACCTATGTCCAATTACCTGGCCCATGTATCGCTTGCTATTCTAACGCTCCACGGCCTCCTTAGCTAAGGCTATCTCTAGGCCCACCCCCCAAGCCACCGCCCGAGAAAGACTAGCTTTAAGCGTCCTCACCTTATCAGCTCTATCTAGGGCGAGCCGTTTGCTGAAATCAGTGGTGAAGGACGTTGCAAACAAAGTGGGTCTCTTGGATCGCGGCGACATCCACACCGAACAAGAGATCACGGAGCAGGCGGGCCGCCTTACCCCGATCCCTCAAGCCATTCACATTCAAACTGGCTATCTTGACAGACATCGATTAGGTCTGAAAAAAAAAAGAAAGAAAAGAAAAAGACCTACTCACATACGGGCCGGAAATCTGCGTTGGATTGTCCCAGGCTCCGTCATCCGATCATCTGGGACAATACCGCCAACGTCCGTGGGGTAGGTTAGTTTAAGAACCCTATACAACGATGGGTGGAGAGGTACCGGGACCCTCCCTGCACAAAAGTTGTGTAGTTTGATCAAGTCTGGAGAACCCAACTCGACCATCCTTATACTTGGGTAGGCCTCTCTGGCCTCGAACAAATGGAGCCGAACTTTCAGGTATTTACCTGTGTCCCTAATGAGGACAGTAACCCCTGGGGCTCTGGGAAAATTACTGGGGTCCTCCACTGATTTGCCATCAATGGAGGAAATCTTAAACAGAGGACACAAGAGAGCTCTTTTGCGGGTGGAAAGGTTTTTCTCAAGTTCCCCCCCTGTCTACCCTGCAAATGTCTTCTATTTTGCAAAACAGTTTTTTCTTTTTCTTTTTTTCCCTGTCCGGATGTGGCGGGGTAGAAGTGGACGAGGGAGTGGGTGTAGAAGGGGATGGTTGCGAGGTGACGCATCCGAAGGTGTGGGAGTAGGTGAACGTGGAGATATGGAGTAGTGGGAGGGAGTGGAATGCGATTGAGAGAAGTGGGGAGGCTCCTAGATGCTGGAATAACGTTTTCTTTTTCTGGCAAAGCAGGGACGGATAAACACATGGGTCTGCCCATGTCGCTCCCCACACGACTTCATCCATTTTGCTTCCTCGCCTATACTTCCTCCTCCTCCTCCTTTTCCCTGCTTCTTTTTAAGGAAGAGGACCGTGTTGAAGGCATTTCCTCTAATTCCATTGCGTTGTTTTGCTGTGTGTTTTGTGTGCTTTATTTGCTGCCGAACTATATTTGTTTTTGTTGCTTTTGTTGTTGCTGCTTATGTTTATCTTTGGACTGCTCCTCCCGCTGCACCTTGGGTTGCTCTACTGGTTTCACCTTCTGGGGAGACGAGGGGCCTGCTTTCTGCTTGCGTCCCTTAGCCACCACCTCCTTCCAACCCTCGCTAGAGGTTTTGCTGGGTTCTGCCTCTGTCGCTGCTACTGGTGCTGCTGTTGGTTGTGGTGCCGTTTTCTTTCCTGGGCACGCCTCGGCCATGTGCCCCGAGATCCCACACGCCCAACAATAGGGTTTGTGTCCCTCGACTACAACCAACATCCGCCTGTCTCTGCACATTATAACGTTGGTGATGTTGAAATTCTTCCGGGTCAGTGTAATTTCAATTAACACATCCCCGGTTGCTATTCCAGCTTTGCTAATTACGCCGGCGACCCTCTCCACCTTTCCATACTGGGCGAAAAAGGCTCCCAGCCTATCTTCTGTAATATATATGGCCACCCCGTGTACTGTTACATTAGTTCTACGGGTGCCCATATATTCTGTTTGGAGTCGGAGTGTCTTTGAGTTTAACACCCTTCCGGCCAGCTTTTTGGCTTCCTCCTCCGTTGACATTTAGTAAGTTCCATAGAACTCTTGATCTTCTAGCCAGAATTTTTGGCACAATGTTCAAGCTCTTAAGGGCTTCTTCCATGGTCTTCTTGCTGACACCAGTTAAATTCCGACTTTTATGTCGGCTGTCAACAGGGAAATAGTCTTTTGCATTTACGGCATCGAACGCCTCAGGTATAGTGAGGAGCTCATTTTCTTTTGTATATTCCTCATACTTTTTTTTCAGCTACGAGTAATATGCTGCGTCCTTTTTGGGCAGGGTTTCCGCCCAGGCCGATTTTTGGGGTGATACAATATCAGATATCACCGGTGTTTGCGATGTTTGTGTTAACTCCGTCATAAGTGCAGAGCGCTATTGTGACGGAAAGACAGTCTCTTTTTTTTTCTTTTACAGTTCTTTATTATTATTAAAACAAAACAAACAAAAGCGTGTCAACAAAATAAAATAAAATAAAACAACCAAATCAAACGTGTGGAGACGACAGAAATTAAAACAAAAATTTAAAAATAAATAAACGAAAATATACTTTACGTAAAAAAAGTGAGATGAGGTAAAAAAAAAAAATAACGCTTGCTCACTAGCAACACGTAGAAACTTCAAAATAAAAATAAAATCTTGCCTTGCAAAAAGGTAAGACAAAAATAAAATATGAAAATAAAAACGTTCAAAAGGAGTATAGAGATGGTAGAAATTAAAACAAAACTTTACAAACAAAATAAAAAAGTAATAAAACAAGCAATTGAATAACACTTAACGTAAAAGGTGGAATGTCAACAAAATTTAACCCTTGCTTGCACGTGGAGGTCACTTTTCAAATGCAGTATCGCTGGTCGTAAATCCACTAAAAAACACACGCCAATAGCCCGTATGTTGCTGGACTCTACTGGTTATTTTTGGAACAAAACACTGTTTTTGTTTTTATAACTGTTGCTAGGCTCCAGGAAACAACGCGGGAAAGTTGAATGAACACAAAAAATGTATGATTGGATAAAAAATTAACCAATCAGTGATTTTCTAACAAAAGCATGTTTGAGAAATTCAAGGCAGAAAAATTCAGTGTGGTGACTGCGATTAGTAAATTGTCCTGTGGTAAACAGTATTTATTATTTAACCAATCACAGATGAGTAAACTGTAGGCGTGGTAAGCGTAGTAGTCACTACAAGTTCGTTAGAAACAAAGAAAATAGTGTTGAATTTCTATGTAATATATAATCTCATATATGGCATTGACTGCTGGACAATCTTTGTACAGATAAAGAAGAGACTTGATTTAAGAGAGATGTGATTCTAAAGAAGGGCGCCAAGAATAACATATATTCATGAGCAATAGGACATTTCAAGGGAAATAGAAACTAAAAGGACATTTCAAAAAGCGACAGTTGACATTTCTGAGAGACATAATAAGGAAAAAAGGCATAGAGAATTTAACACTCACATGACATACTAAAGGCAAGACATGTAGGGATAAACAGTAAGTAATCTACTTAAGGAGTTTGTGTAAATGGATTGCAGGATAAGGACAAAGAGAGATGGTTGCGGGGTTCAGCGTACCCGGTTTAAAGGAGAATTTAATACGGGATACCCTGCCCACAAAATACAACGCAAATTTCAAGAAGAAACAACACGATAAGGAACGTTTGTAGAAAATAGAACATTGTATATTTATTATCTTGTGAATAGGGTAAAAAAGATTAATGCTTTAGTTCGTTTAAGCAAAGTGTGATTTTTATAAAAATATCTGTGTCCGCTGTCTTTCAACAGAGTAGCAGAGTAATGTCTGTTTCTTTTGTTTTTGTATAGTTGCAAAGGAAAAAGGGGCGATCAATTTAAGTTGAAAAGGGAGTGTGGATGAGGAATAAAAGATAAAAGGAAAATGTACTCATGAATTGTTTTGGAGTCAGTTGTAAATTTGTTGTTGTTGTTGTTGTTTTCCTTTCCTAATCCACTTAGTGTCGGGTTGAATCAGCGATGAAATTTACGGTCAGTCTTCTATGATCTCTGCGCCTTTCTGACTGGTGATTGACTTGAAACTCTCTATTTATTGTTGACTTTTTTTTCCACTGGCTCGTTATCTTTTTTTTTAGTTTAGCAAATCGCCTCCTTTCATTGGTCAGAAAATTAATTTCACACCTTATTACGAAATCTGTTTTTAGTCGTTTTGATCCGATTTTGCGGGTGTGCAAATCTACTTTGTGTTTTTTAGTCATTTGTTGGAATGATATAGGATTTGTATCCTATATGGTAAACAAAAGAGTTGTGGAGAGCCACGATTGTCCACGTCCTGAAGACAAATTCCATATATGCTAGTCCTTATTATGTTACTTTTTTCTACAAGCTATACCACTCAGTGTTAATTTTTCCCCTTGACTCAACAATGCTTAAAATAGTGAGAAAAAAAAAGGTAATTCAGTATCAATCTCACCCGATAGTGTTCCACGGAGGCCTTTTTCCTTTTCAAGTACCGTTCAATTAAGGCTGCAGATTATACGATTCGACGCTATGACAAATTACGATATCAGATATTAATTTCTTGTGAGTATTGTATATTGTTTAAGTGTAACTCAAAACTGACGAATGTTTTTCTCTTATTCTGCATTAAGCTGTCTTCTTTGATGATAAGCCTCACTGCCCTGGGATTTGACATAAGAGTTCATGCTTTCTAAATTTTGTTTGCACATGTTAACTCTTGTGTGCTATTGATGTTGTCATAAAACCGTTTCGGCCCATCTATTATAGCGATTTACTAAGCGTAGCTTAGATGTGGCACAAGGCCGAAAGTATGAAGCACCCAGTGAGGATAGAACTCACTACTTAGTCATAAGTAACAAGCTTGAGAACTATTACGTGCCCCGGTCGATCCATTTTTTAGTCTGAAAAAAAATAGCATAGTATTTTCTATTTCGTATAAGATTACACGAGGGGACATGGTTTTTACTGTCTGGTGTTGGAGACATGTTTTCTAGTCAGGGCCGGTTTTAAGCCTACTTGACCAATTTTATCAAATTGGGCCCCTCAACTTAAGGGGTCCCGCGCCAGCGGCGACGAAGTTACCGTTTGAAATCTCTTGTAAAATTCTAAGAGGAATAAATCATAACTGAAAATGTGAAATGAAGAATAGGAAATTCTTATTCATCACATTATTAATTTATTATGCATACTATATTAACAGAAAATTGTCGTCATGTCACATCTATCAACAAACGAGAGGTTATGTCTTTCAACCAAAAGGGTACCAAACAATAGTATGTCGTTTGTGTACTCTACGATAAAAACACGTTTCCTCTCATTTTTTTTTATGAGTGTCGTACTTTAAGTTCCTTGTATATTGCGTAAAGATTCTGTTTCCTTCACGTAAGTATCATTGCTCTTTGGATATATCATGTTTGGTTACGTATTTAAGGATATATTTATGCTGTAACAATATAATCGTCTATATTTCTTCCGAATCTTCTTTCAGATAGTTAGCTACTTGGTACTGGTGTCTGTGTGTGTGCGTGATGGGGGGCATTTTTGGATCTCAAGAAAAGGGCTCACAGGTAAACAGCCCTGAGAAATAGAAAATAATGTCCTTATATGGTCCCTAGTTGTGAGGTATACGCTGTATTTCCGGTAAACGCCGAAACAAATCTTGCAGTGAAGAATGCAATTCTCATCAGGCTAGGAAATTAATTTTGTCTGAATTTCTACAAAATTTATATATCTTAGCGCTTTGCATATATGATTTTATTAATTTTTTTTACAAATTTTAACTAATTAGATAAAATATTTAATCGTCTATTTGCAGTAGGAAAACATTGCGGTGTTTGCGGTGTATTTACTATGACGTTCTGTGCACTTATGAAATTCATACCAATACAGGCCAAAATCTTCTTATCTTATACTTATGAAATTTTAACAGTATTTTCCTTATGAGATTCTGTATAATTACAGCACGTATTTCGGCATAATACTTTAGAATTTATTACATTAAATGCATACAAAATCTTTACAATGCGATTTCTCAAAAGTTTGAAATTTTGGAACAATATTTTTAATATTGAAGTTCTTTCCTTCTTTCATCCTTCAAACTTTCTTCTTTTTTTCAACTTCTTCATTTCTTCTTGTTAATACATTTTTTATTTTCAGATTATTGTCAGTGTTTTCTAAAAAAGATGATAAGGAAAAGCCTTACATCCTGGCAAGCACAAGCAGAAATCACGATAAAAGGGCATATATATTTATGTGGCAACCAGAAAGGGAACACTGACCAATGCTAAGGTAGCTGAAAAAAAACATAGAGGTATTATCAAAAAAATTCCTTGTCACTTCATCTTTGAAGCGCCCATATATTGGGGATGAAGAAAACAAAAACTATTCAGAAAATGACGATATAGCCTTGAGTCCAATTACAGTCGATAAATACAATGATGGTATTGATAACAAATTAGAAAAGGATGACACAGCTGTGGATCAAATTGAAGACGATCTCAATGCATCAGAAGACAGTGACAAAGCAGAAAGCTTACTTATGACCAGAAAAAAACAAAAAAACAAAAACAAGCCCAAACCAAATGCAATGAGTACAGTTATTAACATGTATGATTACCCAGCCAGTTGGCCAGTAGATATAAATAAAAATGTAAGAGATTATTCAACATAAAACGTCCTCCTAATATTCCAGTTAACGGCTTTCCAAGAAATGAAAAGGGATTGCGTTTTTCAAGGTTTCATTGTAAGAGGAAACTTCCAAATGGGGAGAGTGTTGAAAAAAGTCTACTGATAGAATTTATTGTTTTTATTGCAAACTTTTTAGTAAGAATACAACAAGTGCATTATCAACAAGTGAATTCAACAATTGGTCTAATCTTCATACAAGGTTATGTGAGCATGAAAATTCAAAGAACCATTTGGAAGCCACATGGAGTTTCTGGGAGTTACACCAAAGACTTTGTAGTCGACAGACAATTGACAAAGAGGGCGAAAAAATTGTCAATGAAAATGCAAAGCACCGACAGAAAGTATTCAAAAGGTTAGTAGCAATAATACAGAGTTTATTGCTGAGCGAAATTTAGCATTTAGAGGAATAGAAGATAATGTTGCTAATGAAAGTGAGCACAACAGAAACTTTTTAGGGTCCCGTGGAGATGCTTGGAAAGTTTGACCCCGTTCTTGATCAACAGATGCGAACAATTAAAAACCCACGAAATTCATAATCAATATTTAGGAGAAAATAGAATGAACTGCAAAACATCATGGCTGCAGCTATTTTCAATGAGATTCTGGAACGTGTAAAAGCAGCTTAGTACTAAGCCATTATTTTAGACTTGCACACCTGATATGAGTCACCAAGAACAAATGTCTCTAACAATCAGGTTTCTGGTATTAACTTGGCTCCTTCAGCTATTTATGAATATTTCATAAAGTTTATACAAGTTGAAAGTAGCAGAGGAGAAGATTTATATAAAACATTATTAAACACACTGAAAGAATTAAATTTAGCAGTGCAAGAAATTGGAGGCCAAGGCTATGACAACAGTAGTAACATGAAAGGTTGTTGAAGGATAATTAAAGAGCATTTTTTGCACCCTGTGGAAGTCACAATTCTAACCTTTTACTCAGAGATGTGTTTTCCAGATGCTATAACATTTGTGGGATTCTGCAAAAGATCTACATATTATTCTCAGCATCAACAAAAAGGTCGACAGGTTTAAAAAAAACATATATCCGGGTTATCAGTTAAACCGTTGGAAAATACAAGGTGGGAATGTCGGATTGATAGTGTTAAAGCTATTCGTTATCAGATTGGAGAAGTATACGATGTACTTGTGGAAATAACAGAGGTAACAGATGAGCCCAAGATAAAAGCAGAAGCTGAATCTTTAGCAAATTAGCTAAAAGACTACAAATTTTTAGTTTCTTTGATATTTTGGTATGAAGTATTTTTTAAAGTGGGGATGAAGCCATGATGTGAAGGAGAGTTGTGCAAGATCGTCAGCCACACTCTCTCGTCTATGTCCCTTTGGGTCCGATAGCTGAAGTGCTCCAGCGTGCTGGGATGGAGAGCATCCATGCCATTCTACTGCACTATCAGCTTCGCGCTACCATTTGATGTGGATGTGGAGACAGTATCAGAATGTTTTTAAATGGAATTGATTCATATGCAGTGTGACGACTTATTGGGATCTAAATTTCATTCGAAAGATGTTTCATTGATTGATTTCTACACAAAATATATTTTTTCAGGTGGTAAGTATACCAACTTAGTGAATCATGCAAAAAAGACGGTATCTTTGTTTGGAAGCACTTATAAGTGCGAGCAATTATTTTCTAAATTGAAGCAAACCAAGAGCAATTTGAGAACAAGATTAACTGATAATGATCTTGATAATATCTTGCTCTTGGCAAGTTTGAAGCCTAATATTGAGAAGCTTTCAAGGAACAAAAAACATAAAGTTTCCCATTAATTTTTTGACTGCTATGTATTTTAAAGATTTTTTTAAACAAACGATTCCAACAATGTCTTAATTTGAATAAATGATGTTTTTCAATTACTGCATTCATCTGTGGTAATACAAATTATTCTTAAGTATAGTCAACAATAGTAATTAAATTTTAGTATATGTAATTTTCCATAATTATTCTTTTATTGCCTTCGTCCGGTCCGCTATCTGTCATTAATACTCGATCTGGCCTGTAGAGACAAAGAAGTTGCCAGCTCCTGCTGTAGATTATAGAGTTGTAGTTACGTTTACAGTTTGCATGGGAAATTCAAATTGTGAATATATATTTATATTCACAAATTACTGATCCTGAATTATACATAATTATACATATTTCTCAGGTTTTAATCTACAGTAAATATTGAAATTATATTTATGCAATAATAAGTGAGAAGTTTATAGATCATGAGACAAAATTGTTTTTTTTTTCTAATAGTTTATAATTATATGCTAAAATTTTGAAGATTATTTGTTTGAATTACAGGATTTTTAGGAAGGTTTGTACTTATTATTTTATAGCCAAACAATACAATGTATTTGTTCCAATTAGTCATTCTCAGCTAAGGTTAGGGTTTGTCAAGATGAGTCATTCTCAACTAGAATTACCTTGGAACTCTAAGGTTCTACAAGAGAAAGTATGAAAGACAAAAAATGGGTTGAGAAAGGCTGAAATGTTCTATCTGTTCAACTTCCCAAAAGAGGAAAATAAATAAATATACTGTTAAATAAATAAATGAAGTGTCTACTCAAATATGAGTAGCCACTAAAAATAGCTTTTAAAGTGATAAAAATCTGACGTATTGATAAATAAACCTATTACCTTAGTAAATTACCTTGTTTACTTTTGTATAAGAAACTGAGCAGATATAAAAAACATTGAGGAATTCAATACAAAAAGGATTTTGCTTAAAGGAACGTTTCAAACTTTGCTTGATCAGCGAAACTGTTCTGAGGCCGAGACGGTTAAGGCACGTCAGATCTAGTGACGGTTTCCTTCTGCCCACAGGGATGCAGGTTCAGATCCTTCCGGAGAGCACATGTTTTTCTTTAATAAGATCTCGAATATTCAGACCGGGGGACTTTAAACAGTACAAAAAAGGGTAAAAGTATAAACACAATTACGACAGAAAGAAAAGGAGAAGAAAAAGTTCTTTAATTTTAAAGGAAGAGAAAATGATCATAACAGAAAAACAAAAAAGCTTTGCGTAAAATATTTCTTTGAGCGCCTAAAAGTTCTTTAAGTCAGTAGAATTTTGTTAAGAGTTAAAAGTAACACTCAGTTTTCTTCAGAATTCTTGCAGGGTAGGAAAATGTCGGGAGATAGGAATTTTGCAGTTGAGTGAGTTTGTAGGTCGACGACAGAAGTCTTCTAGGTGAAAGGAGGCAGCTTTCAATTAGTTTTTAGTAGAGGGCTGATGGTCTTTCTTTACAGCCCAGCAGGTAGATCTTCTTTGTTGAAACTGGTTCCGAAGTTAACTGGTGTTCTCTATCGACGACCTCATAGATGGTTGTCGAATTCTCACTGCCAAATAGGCGAAGATTCTCCAAATTTATGGAGATTTGGGAGGCTCAGAAGAATCGGGGACTTTTCCCTCCAAAATTGTTATATAAATTACCTGGCCTCTTCATTGGTTAGAAAATATATTCTCATTTCTGATGAGAATCAGGATTTTGGGAGCAGCATTAAGCTGTGAGGTTTCCTCCAGACTTTATGGCACCATGGAAAGAATAATGGTGGTGAAATTCCTTTTATATTTTCCATCTCTCATTAGTCAGAAAATATATTATCTCTGATAAGAATCAAGGCTTTAGGAGCCGGTTTTGAAAGTAAGGAAAACGGTTGGAATGAGGATTGGAAATAGGCCTGAATGTGAACTTGTAAAATATTGCATTCGTGGTTTTCAAATAAAATTTCAATAATTAGCTAAGAATGTAGGCGTCTCTCACTTGTTTGTGCTTCACTTATTGGCCATAAGATAGAATAGGAGTTTATATTCTATAGTCACCGCCCCACCGCAGATTGATAAATATTGAAAATATTTTTCAATATCTAATTCTAATATATGTTACGTATAGTAAGAAAAAAAGGAAGTATACGAGCACCCTAACACGCATACACCGGAAACGGTGAAAAAAGATAACAGAGCCAGGACTTTTCAGAATTAATGACGAGGCAGGGAAATGTGCAAACTGTATATAAGAAATAAATATTGTTAAACATTAAATATCGACTTTAGTTATTGTTCAATAACTACGAAACAGAACATGATGGCAGCGGTCGAGCTACACATCACACCGAAAAAATACGAAAGGATCAAATCTTAGAAAAAAATGGCAAACGCCACATCCATGAATTTTTATTTTTTACCCAAGAATGGATTGGGAAGTTAACGATATCATTGAAGCATTTAGAAAATTCAGACAAAAATGCAAACTGACATTTAAAAGTTTTCTCAAGGGAACAACGGACGAAGAAAAGATTAGCTAAGTACTACTATGGATCGGATTTACAATTCATGGGATCTCAGCGTCGAAGATGGCGGCAGGCCAGAAAAAATATTTGAAAAATTTGGCACACACCTTAAACCACGTTCAAACCACAGAATACACAGATACGAATTCGAAGGGTTAAAGCAAGATATCGATTTTTTTTTTTTTTATCCAGACTGAAAAACGTCGAAAGGCTCGTTGACCAAGTTATATGGAGATGCGCACAGCCCGAAGTGCAAAAGTCACTTATTGGAAAAGATAAATTAAAACTAACTAAAGCAGCAGACACTGTTAGGTTATTTGAAGACACAAATAAACAGATGACCTCCTCCCTAAATTATCATTAATTGATCAATGAGTAATAGAGGAATAGTCAGAGAAATATCAAGGCTCTGTGATCCGCTTTTTGCACAGATTTTGTCGATCATAGTACTGTTACACAGGAAATATATTGGAATCTTTTTTAACCAATGGAATTAGTTAGATCACAAATAAAATATTTTTAAGTTGAGGTAGGACAGTAAAATACAATTCAGTTACAAAAAAAAGAAAGAATATAATAGAAAAGAACTACACACAACACTCCAAATAAAGAACCTAATACATAACAAGCGTACAAAAATAAACTTGAAAATAAAACTAGACACAGAAGCAGAGCAAGATTTTCCATTTAAAATATACAGGAAGACTTTCCTCGAAAACATAAAAATGGTGTTGTGTTCGTAAATGAAGAACGAATCAAAACACGTGTTTAGTGATTAATATCAAAATGGCGAGTGCCTTCTTTATTCAGATCCTGTTCAAAGGGGAGTCACTCTGTCCAGGATAGATAGATAGATAGATAGATAGATAGATAGATAGATAGATAGATACCATAACATCTCCTCTTTTTATGTTATGACTTGTTCATTTTAAATGGCCAGTCTTGTGTGTGGTCTCGATATTCGTCCAGACCTGGTTGTTACGTGGCTCGGGGGACTACTTCATTGATGAGTCATTTCTTCAGTTTCGTCCATTGAGGGTTGGATGCTTTCTGGGTTTTCTGCTTTTATTTAGCTGCTGAGAGGGGGAGGGGTGGTATAATGTGTCGGCGGTTGCCCTGCTGTCGTCTGTTTCCACGATGTATGCTAGCTAGGGGTGTTTGGGCTTCTAATCCATACTCTGGTTCCAGATTCAAGTTGTCTCAGTTCTCTTGTTTCGTGTTTCTGGTTGTATGTGTGCTGTTGTTGAGTCTTCTTGTATTCATCCCTATTCCGAATAAGTTTGAAGTTAAGCCACTTGGGCGCCAGTAGCTTCGGATAGATTGGGATATTGGTTCTTAATTAGCAGTTCGCTGGGGGAGTACCCACAGTCCATTGAGATAGTTACGTGGGTTAGCAGGGACCTATATGGGTTCCTTGCTTTCATCAGTATGTTCTTTATAATTTTACTGCTACTTCCGCTACTCCGTTACTTAGAGAAAATCTAGGGCTATTTGTGAGGTGTTGAAAGCCCCAGATCTTGCGAAATCAGCAAATTCTTTAGCCATGTATTGGCTTCCTGGATCTGTTCTCAGGGTCACTGGTATTTCATGTCTGGCGAATATTTGTTTTAGGTTTTCTATTACCTCTTTTGAGGTAATTGAACTTGAGTGAACTCTATATACTTAGAGAAGTATTCGACCACTACTAGGTATGTCTGGTTTAGTTCAAACAGGTCAGAAGCCATGGTGTGCCAGGGTCTGGGTGGAAGTTTAGTTGCCATTAATGATTCGGCTGATTGGTGTCTCAGCATGTTCTACATTATGTTCTACAATTCTCTACCTTGTTCTTTATCTGGTCGGACAACACTGGCCTTTAGATTGATTGACGGGCTTGTTGTCGGCATCTTGTAATGGCTTGGATGTTCTTTTTACTGATTGGTCAGCATGTTGCTAGACGTGACTCTTGATAGGGCATCGGCAGTATAAAGGTTTTTGACGGAACATGGTGGATTTTGAAACTGAAACTCATGAACCGGGTGCGAAATCTCATTATTCTAGCTGGTAATTTGCTTATGTCTTTGTTGTCTAGAAGGTGTACGAGTGGTTGATCCATCTCGATTGTAAATTCTAACCCTATTAGATAGTCAGAGAACCGTTCACATCTCCAGGTTATAGCAAGAGCTTCCTTCTCGATCTGAACATATCGGTTTTCAGTTTCTGACATAGCTCTTGATGCATAGGCTACTGGATACAGTTTCCAGTCTTCCTGTTGCACTGCTCCAAGGCCATAGGATCAGGCATCAGTGGATAACACGGCTCTTTTTATTGGGCTATATAGTAACAGGACTGGCGCTGAACATAAAATTTCTTTTATAGAATTGAAGGATCTTTTCTGTTCAGTTTGCTACAGAAAAGCATTTTTCTGGCTCACTAAGTCCAGGTTTGGTATGAACTTCCTCAATGGATTTACCATTCCTAAAAACCAGCGAGTCTTTGTTATGTTGTTTGGTGCTGGGAAGTTGTAAACTCCTGAAAACCTGTCTTGTTCGGGACTTAGACCATCAACGCTGAGTGAATGTCCTAAGAATTTTAACGCGGTCTTGGATTTTGGGGGGATTTAGGGTTATCCCTGCTACTTGTATTCTCTTCAGTGTGGCTTTTAACCGTTTGTCATGCTCACTTTGATTCCTCCCGTATACCAGTATGTCATCTAGTATACATATTAACCCTTCTTGGTTTTCTAGTATAACTGACATCCATTTCTGGTATACCTCACTGGCTGATGTGATCCCAAACAGTAGACGGTTAAACTGGAATCTGCCAAACGAAGTAATGAAGGTTGTTAATTGGCGGTATTCACGTGATAAAGAGATTTACCAGTATCTACTATTAGTTTGGACATAATTTTGGCACCATCCAATTGGGCTAGTACATAGTCGACTGTTGGTAGCATAGAAAATTCTCTTTTAACATATGTCATTTAGTTTTGTCAGGTCAACGCATATTCTGACCTTTCCATTGTCCTTTGGCACCACTATCATGGGTGAGCACCATTCTGTGGACTCTTCTACCCTGCTTATCACCCCTATGTTTTCCATCCTTACGAGTTCTTTGTTTCTTTCATTAATGGTAGGGGTACACGACGTGGTGTTGAGATGGAATAGGACTTAGCATCTTCACGTAGGGGTATAGTGTAGTCGTTTCTAAATAAGCCAAGGTCCTCAAATAAGCCTTTCATCTCCTTCATCGTATCAAACGTTTGGTTATGGTTGGTATTTCTGATAATATGAAGTGAAGATTTTATCGTCAATATTTTCAGTGCCTCGATGACCGGTCTTCCTAATAGTGGCTGTTCCAGGTTGGAGATGACATAAATGGATTGTATTGTTTGTCGTCCTTTATTTCCTTGGATGGTTGCCTTTAGTTTTCATGTCTCACTTGTGGCGTGGACCATGTATTGTTTCTGTTGCTGCTGCTAGTACCGGTAACTTCATTTGTTCTATGACATCAGCATTAGTGGTGTTGAAGATAGAACAGCAGTGTCAGGCAAGGGTAGACTGGTGACAAGGGAGGAAATGAGGAAAGGAATCCTGCAATTAATCCCTGTAGAGGAGAAGGGCCCGGAAGAAAATGAGGTGGCCCTATTTGAGGCGATAGTGGAGGCAGCTGAAATAGTACCCATCATGATGAACCAGGCCCACAAGACAGTGGAGGTTAAGAAAGGAGATGAGGTAGGAAAGGCATTACCTCTGAGAACTCTGCATCGAGTGAAATTCGATGAGAAGAAAAGAAAATGCTTGGAACAAACAGAAGGAATAGCAGACAAAGACATATTGGCACCTGATAAGTTTAGGGCCAGAGTAGGAGGTCTGCTGAGAACTAATCAATTAGACATGTTGACACTATGACACCTGTCCCCGAGCATAGTAACCCCGGGTCACTTGAGGGAAGTGCTACTTGGAATACAAACCGAATTACCCCCATCATTTAAGGTTGTCAGTTGATCTAACCAAAGAATTGCCAAATAGTGCGTTGGGATGTGTGACCTTGCTGGAAAATAGAAAGCTATTAGTTTTGATGTCTATTCCATTGTGGCATAGAGGGAGTATCTTCGAGATATATCAAGTTATAAATTTACCTATTCCTTACCCTAGAGAAGATTAAGTTTTTAGGAATGGTGGCAAGATACAAGGTGGAAACGGAATACATAGCTTTAAATTCAGGTAGAACAAAGTTTATGTTGCTGACAGCAGAAGAAGCTAGAAAGTATAGAAATAACGCTTTGAGTCCCATCTACGTAGCAGGTGATCACAAAATGTGCGTGCTAGAATTGTTTGAAGGGAAGAAAGAAAGAATCAAGAGAACTTGGCAAGTGGAAATGTTAGCAAACACGGTATTACCACAATCTATCAGTGTTTCATATGGAGTGTAGACAGTGGCCGCACAGAAACCGATAGGCTTGTCTAGGGTATGTCGGGGAAGAGTCTACAAGGACACTAAAAGTGAAACCACCATTATCCCTGTTAAAATTGCCTCTGGGATGTTCAGTATTTGGGATATCTATTTCTTTAACTCCATATTACCAGGTAGAAGAAAATGTTAGACATTTTATGACGGTCGTCTTCGAGTATAGAATCCAGAGGTTAGCAGTGAATATTTCGGAGACAGTAGGAAAGCGTAGTTCAGGTTAGCAGTGGATATCGCAGCAAAGTAGCAGAGCGTAGTACTTACTTCTGTCATCTTCGCCTGACAAATTGGCACTAGTCATTCGAGTAGGGTAAACAAAAATGGCCGCCTTTATACACGACGGGTTGAATGTTCTGCGGCTTCTGATTGGTTAACCTTCTATTGGTAGACTATAAAGCGAGTCAAGGCATTTGGAACAACTCACTAGTCATATATATATACATATACACAAAAAAACTGTAACAGAAAGTTATGAAGAGAAAGATTCGATTATATTGACAGAAGTTTAGTCTATTGTACAGAGTTGTGGGAGGCAATAGCTAGCGGATTCCCTAATGTTACATTGAATAAAATGTCAGGGCTAATGAAGCCGATAGGAAGGATCAATATGGGTCAGTTGAGGGACAAATTAAGTGTGTTGGGAAAGGAAGATATGGTTTGGGAAGATGATGAATGGATTGCGATAAATTGGTCAACAATGATAGGCACATTGATAATTATCGATGTAATGGGAATAGCAATATGCAAAATTAAGAAGTACTAGTAGAGAATTAATTCGTGGTAATCATATGAGCATGCAGCAACTCGAGAGGGGGGATGCCGATCAGTGTTCTTTACTCAGATTTAAAGAGGAAATTGCAGAGAAGCCGACAGAAGAGACTGAAATGCAACCAATACGTAGGAAGGAAAAATATCCCATTTCAGAGAGAAAAACACTGACCAAGAAAAACAAGTCATAACATCCCCCACACGGACACAAGCACACGTACACTGGAAATTGCATGAGAGAAGAAGGAGATGGAGGGAACATTGTATTTTACGTAGAACAGAGGATGAAAAGAACTTTAAGTTGGATGAAAAAGATGAAAAGAACTTTACATTACATGCGAAAACACAGAAGAAGAAGAAAGACTGATCACGAAAACATATCGCAAAAAGAAAAAGAAATTGGAATTGCATGGAATCCAATACATGATGCATGCTAAATAGTTTACTGGGATTTTAGGTGTCATTTACGGGTAATTGACAAAATAGGTAATGAGATGTGACACTATTTATCTATGGTAATTAATTAACTGATTAGCCATAAAAATTGAACGAGAAAATTCCGAAACCAGAAAAGAAGGGTTAAGAGATATCCCGATGGATATACCGATCAACATAAGATTTTTTTTTCGGAAAGTCTATTTTTCTCAAGAAACCGAAGAATTGCGTCAACGATAATTTCACGGAAAGGCAATGTGGTGATTTCTGACAATTGATTAATGATGGTCGTTAAAAGTGCTGGTTAAGAAAACACAAAATAACCAGAATCAACGAAGATATTGTTCGGGAATGCATAAATATTGTGTACACAGGTAATGTGACCAAGGAAAATTATTTGCGTAAACAAAGTTCCAGTTGATAATTCTAAACTGCTCATGATCTGGGAACTGAATAAGAAATCCTGAATAGGCACTGGTGTTAAAGAGTTAATTAATGAAGCAAGCTTAGCCACACCAGCACGACCGAGACGCCTTTTGTCGTGTGGTAACAGTGATTATAGGCGGAGGTAAGATAGTAAGAGAGACGGAGAAGTTACTAACGCCCACCGAAATGAATTGGTGTGAGGTTCCAATGTGAGGCGGAGGGAGTTTAGGAGGATAGATATCCTGCAACCTCTTTTTACAGACGAAATGATCCCCACCCCAGAACTAGGAACTAATTAATTTTCCAAAAATGGGAATTAATTAATTTTCATGGCCAGACAACAAAGGGAGCCTTGTTGGAAATCGGGGATTCACCGAAAATCCCAGGCTGCGTCTAACTCTGCGCCGGGTTTTGGTTGAAGTCCATATAAACGACCACCCTCGGGCAGTTCGCTAGTTCGCGTTTTTCAGTTGGGGAGAGCTATGAGAGAACTGACTGAGAGATTCCACGATTCCTGCCTCCGCTTTTCTACCAACAGCAAGTTATACAGACGGACGGAGCTAAGCTAGCAATAAAAAACTAAACCAGTTGACTTAGAAGACCAGAACTTGCCTAGAAGTATAACAGTTTCACTCTCAGAAGAAACGGGTTGGGCAGAACACACACTCCTGTATAGAACAGATTGATAAAAGTTGATTTGCTTTCTTTAAACATACCCGAACCTTTTTGGTTTTCATCTATTTATTTTTGCTTGTGCGACGTCACTTTAAATTTAGACTCACCTTACACTTACGATGTCCCCGGTGTCTGATTGATCTTGTCAATCTATGGTCAAAATCATAACGTGAGTAGGTTAGACTTGAGATCAAGATAGTTACTTCGGTAACCAGTCATTGGAAGCGAGCTGAGAACGACGGAGCTGGTGTCGAACCGGTTGCATCTTGTGTGAAGCCGTTACGTATTCGTGCCGTTAGAATCGACCGACCATCCCATTCGGTACCCTGACAAAAGGTTCCCTCCGGGTAGCGACGACCGCCGATCGACCGGGTCACATATTGGTGGCAGTGACTAAGATTCAACCACAGAACGTCCCAGTAGGTGTTACATTTGCTAACACGTGTAGGTCAATCGCAAAAGCATTTATGGACTCAGCTTATTGTTGGCAGCGCTTGTTGAACATCGCTCGTTCATAAATTATGTTTGTACTGGGCGTGAAGTGATGGTCAAATTCCTGTTTGACTATGTCGAAATTTTACGAGTCCTCCAGCGATAGTTTAAAGGTAGCAAGGATATTCTCAGCTTTATCATCCATGGTGTATATAAGTGTGTCCACGTGGACTCTTCCGGGCTTTTCTTCGAGGCCCGATGCGGTTTTGTAGCAAGTGAATCTTCTTATCCATTCTGACCACTGTCCGGGCTGATCAAATAGGAACAGCTCTGGCGTCGACACGTCGCTATTCATTTTATTTATTTTCCGTTTCTGACTCGGATATTTTATTCGTCTGACGTCTAAGTGTATCCGTTCTCCAGTGCTTCGTTAATCTACTTTTAGTTTCATGACAATCCCACTTTTGACACCATGTTGTGTTCGTAAATGAAGAACGGATCAAAACACGTGTGTTTAGAGATTAATTAATATCAAGATGGCGAGTGCCCTCTTTATTCAGATCCCGTTCAAAGGGGAATCACTCCGTCCAGATTAGATAGATAGATAGATAGATAGATAGATAGATATCATAACAAATGGATACCCGAACACAAACGTACTAGAAACCACTGGCACGAAATTAAAAGCGTATGGGAGGAAGTGAAATTAAACAACTTAGCAAGACAAAAATAATAGGATCACACAAAGGGAAAAGTGTCAGCTGCACGTTTTTTTGTAATACACTCTGAAGGACCAGCAAAACTTGGACTCAACAGCTGTGAAAAAATTAAAAATAATCACAGTAAAGAACAGTATAAACAAGTCCAAGCGAAGAGAGAAAGAAACTCTATTAGAACAAAGACCTCACATTAAAACAAAACACACATAGTAGAAATGGATCCAGAATGTTTCGACGATACTGTCGGGTGTTTTGAAGATTTTGAATATCACATAGTCACGGACCCAATGATCAAACCTGTGGTTCATACTCCAAGAAAGATTCTCCTCGAGTTCAAAGAGAGGTTAAGGGAGATGGAAAAATACCAAATCGAAAAGTGAATGTATGATTTGCAAATCCAGAAGTCATATTAGTCCTCTTTGCAAAGAATCACTTAAAAACTATTCGGCTACTAACGAGTACCAATACTGACACTTAGGGGCAACCATTCATCTTACCCATAGCATCGATAACTGTGTCAAAGGGCATAAATAGGTATAAGATTAACTGTCTATTCGATTCCGGAAATCAAAGGTCATATTTTTCTAAACACGTGATAAAAAATTAAAGTGTGAAAATCTTTCTTAACTCCTGTGGAATTTGACGTCAAAACCTTCTTAGGCTCAAAAAAAAAAAAAAAAAAAAGAAAGAAAGAAAGAAAGAAACTAAGTCAAGTTGTAATTGGTATTGAAGTAAATAAGTGCGTTTCTTTACACTTACCTGTTCTTATCGATGATCATTTTGATATGAACTTCAAGTTCGATAAGTTTCAGGCAGTAAAAAATAATTTGATTAACTTAAATTATAAGTTAACTTTTCTCCATGACAAAGGCAATAACATTCGCGTTCATGGTCTCTTGGGCGTGGATGTAATTCAATTCATGAAAAATATTAAGATGGTGGACTGCATGAAGGGATCTGCTTGGAAGTTCCCTACAGGTATTTCCCCTTTAGGCAACTGCCAACACTTTTTATATAGGAACCAATTAGCCCCAGGAAAAGTAAATGGGGGAAGTTCTCAACATAACTATGACGCTATGATTGCTGGGTATGCCACTTGCTCTGATACTGGAGTAAATTTTGTGATGAACCTTGTAAAAAGTTACCCAAACCCTTTCACTGAGTTTTTTGACGAAGTGGAGTGAAGTTTAGAGAAAATGTTCGATGTTGACTATCTGGGCATAGCCCATGAAGATGATTCCATTTGTGAGTATGACAAAAGAAAAATCAAAGAATTTGAGAATTCCATTGAATATAAGAATGATGTCTATCACATTGACCTCCCTTGGCATGAAGACAAAATAAAATCTGTGCCATCTAACCACTGAGTAGCCATCTCCGTTTTAAACAGAGTCGTCAGTAAGCTCGAACAACAAAACTTATTCACGGATTATGTGGAGGTATTCCAACAACAGGAACATGAGAGTATCATTGAACATTTTGATGCATCTCCTGAAAATTTTATAAATCATGTTTGGATACCACATAGGCCTGTCTTTAAGACAGAGGCACAAAGCACTACCAAAATTCGACCAGTTTTTAATTGCTCTTTAAAAACGCAAGAAAAATACTCCTTGAATGAAGCAGACTACCCGGGGGATCAATTTGATGGGGGATATGCTGGTATTACTGCTATTATTTCGATCCAATAAATATGTCATGTTGGCAGATATCAGGAAAGCTTTTCTCATGATAAAAATAAAATCCATTGAAGACCGTAACATGAAAGAAGGAGATAAGCTAATTTATTTTAGATACACTACCATTATTTTTGGTTTCACTGCTAGCCCTTTCATCTTGAATTTCGTAATAAAACACCATGCGAAAAAGTTCCCCCATGATGACTGTACTGATATGCTAACAAAAATTTCTATGTTGATAATCTCATCAAAACAGGTAATTCAATTGATGTTATCAAATTTGAACCTATTAGTTAATGAACGAATGCAAAAGGGTCATTTTTGCCTAAGGTCCTGGAACACAAATTGTGAAAGACTTAAAGCTTAGAGCTGATAAACGAACAAAAACTCGTAGAACATGGGTGTGAACTTGAAAAAGTTTTAGGATACAAGTATTCTACTCTGGAAGACATACTTCAGATTTCTAGGTGGAATATTATCTCAGATGGCAAGGGTTTTTTACCCCCTGTCTTTGTGCTTGCCTGTTACTGCTAGAGGAAAAGTGCTTCTGAGATATTTGTGGTCCCCAAAAAATAGACTGGGATGTGGTTGTGTCAGAAAAGGTTCAGGCTGTATGGTCTACCTTGTCAAATAATCTTGCCTAGCTTGATTCCTTAAAATTCCCCGGATATGTAATTGAAGAGGACAGCCCTGCTGATTTATATATATTTTGTGATGCATCTAAAGAGGCTTACGGCTTTGCCGCTTATGGTGTGCAAAATGGTCATTCCAATTTGATTTTCACCAAAGCTAAAGTAGCGCCTATGAAGCCTAAAAGTTTACCCACGCTTGAATTACTTGCTGTATTTTTGGCTATCAAGTATTTGTTACCCTTATTGAAAGGATACTCACGAATTAAAATCGAAAATGTCATAACAGCAGTAGATGCGCAGGTTGTGTTTTCATGGCTATTGTCTGACAACATTAGAACCAAGAATCTATTCGTTAAAAATAGACTCAAGGATATTAATCTGATAATTAGGGAACTTAAAGAAAATAAATCTTTATTAGTAAAATTTAAATATGTTCACACTGAACAAAACCCAGCAGATTTGCTCGCAAGGGGGATAATGAAGAAATTTCAGCAGAATCTAGGCTTGTGGATTTCAGGGCCTGAATGCCTCAGTGGAAGCCCTGTAGAATTACCCTCGAGTGAACTTCAGTTTTAAGTTCAAAGAACAAATTCATTGTGCAATCAACTTCAAATTACACAGAAACCAACAATCAGTCTCAACCTGTGGTGCCCTTTGATAGATACCCCGACATTAATAAATTATTTAACGTAACAGCAAATATCTTTAAGGTCAGAAATAAAGTAAAACACATAGACCAGGACCCTAGTCATAGTGCCAAACTTTATTTGTTTAAGGTAATGCTTAGTTTTGTGGAAAAATTAGCTTACTTTCAATACCCCAATGGTAAAAGGGTACCTGAATTAGTAAAACATTTGAACTTATTTATAGACCAAAGAGGGATAATCAGAGCTAAGGATAGAATAGGTAAAAACACAACATATGATTATGAAGTTATCAATCCTATTTTATTGGCCAAAGATCATGCCTTCACCAAACTTATGATCATTGAATATCACAAAAGATGCAAGCATGTTGGTAAACAATCAACACTAAACAAAATCCGACTTTCAGGATTTTGGATATCTAAAGCAAGACAAGCTATCAAAAATGTCATCTCACGGCGTATTATATGCCAAAAATATAATAATCTGGCCTTTAAATATCCTAAAGTAACAAATCTGCCTAAACACAGAGTCAATCTCGTTAAACCTTTTCTGCATACAGGCATTGACTACACAAGACATGTTTGGGTAAAACGTGACCAAGGTGTTAGTAAAATGTATATACTTATATTTACTTGTCTTAATATTAGAGCGGTACATATAGAAATGGTTAAAGATATGAGTACACATTCATCACAAATATATATGGTTTCCCTTCATATATTTACAGTGATACGCTAAGTCTTTTGTTGCCGGTTGCAATCTCCTGGAAAAGGTTTTCGCTTCCAGTGAATTCAATGAACACTTTCAAATGTACGACATAAAACATATCAAAATTTCCCTATATGCCGCTCGGGTTGGGAGTACATGTGAACGCATGATCAGAATCACTAAATCTTGTTTATATAAAGCAATTGGACGTTCCAAAATCAATTATTTTGATTTTCTCACCGTGATATCTGATGTTCAGAATGCTATAAACTCTAGACCTCTTACTTATAGATGTTCTACAGATTCAAACCTAGAAATACTTGCCCCCAATTTTTTTCTTCTTTCTATTGTTAATGTAGGATTAGTATTGAAGCTAGATGATAAGAATTCTTGGAAATCTTACCCTCCTTCGAGATTAACAGTAATCAAATCTATTGAGAATCATGATACCATGTTATCCAAATTTCGCGAGTTTTGGTATCATGACAATCTGTTGAGTTTGAGGAAACAGTGTAGGGATCTGCACGAGGTTAATTTTCAGAATAAAATCAATGTTCGTGATGTGAAAAACCCTACCAAAACTAGACCATTTTGGCTTCTGGGAAGGGTTTTGGAATTAATTGTAGGTGACGACAACAAAGTCCGGTCTGTGAAAGTCAAAAAGGGGTGATGGCTCTGTTCAAGTTCAATTCTATTAAACTTTTATATCCACTGGAACTGTCATTAATACATGCGTACCATTAGAAATATTCCTGACACAGAAGGATCTAGCGATGATAAAATTGATAGTCAAAATTCAAATGTTTCCAGTCAAGTCTCAGATCATAGGGATGCTTCTAGACATAATTCAAAACGCCCTAAAAGGGCCAAAAATATAAAAAGAAGACGAAATTTCTCCAATGATCCCTATATATACTACTAAAGTAAACATTGTTTCAAACTAAGACTTCTACAAATCATGTTACAGAATAATAAAGATTCTATATTCTGTAATTGAAGTCTCTCCTGTAAGTCATTTGTAAAAAAAAAAAAAAGAAAAAAAATGTTGGTCGTTTAAATGTTTTAAAATTTAAATTAGAAATTAGTACCGCCAAACCTTGAGATTTTCTCTATTCTATTGCCTTTCATCTCTGAAATCATTTTAAAGACTAAAAATATTGGGGTTTTTTTTTCTCATTGTATCCCATCATATTTGAAATTCTTGTGAAAACAAAAAATACTGAAAAATTATTCTCATGCTATTCCATCAAATTTGGAACTTTTGCAAACAAAAAAAAAAAAAAAAGAAAATGTTGGGTTTTTCTCATCCTACAAGTCAACCTTGGAATTCTTTGTAAAAACAAAAAAGTTTTGAGAATTTTCTCATTCTACTGCAAATCATTCTTGGAATCATATGTAAAAAAAAAAAAAAAAAAAAAAAAGAAAATTTGCGATTTTTTTCTCATTTTAATATTGCAATGCATCTTTGAAATATTTCACGAAGGAAAAGAAAAGGACACCCCACCTTTGGACAGAACATATTTTTCTTTTTGAAACCCTCGGAACTATATAGCAGATTACGCTACAATAAATCTTCATTGCAAACTTGTTTTGGGGGAGAAAAGCGAAAATATTATATAGATAAATGAATTGCCTCCCTTTGTAGGGGTCGTCATCACCGGCCCCTGGGTTGGGCTGAAAGCAGCCTATCACGGCCCCTTTTTTCCTGTGCCACCAACTAGTCAACACGGATAAATTTAGCTCCGTAAAATTCAACCAGCAGAATGGTGTCCGGCCAAGAATACAACATAGGAACAAGGATGTCTCAACAGTTGCAGCAATGCATCCGAAAACTGAATCCCTCTTCAACCTGAAGACGAATATATTCCGACGTTGCAACAAAAATGAGAAGAACTGTTAACTGAACGAACTTTATTGCTACCAGTTGAGTCCTCGCAAAAATCACTGTTTTTTTTTTTTGCAACGATTTTTAAACCCAATTTTTCGATTTCCCTTTTTTTTCTTCCTCTTTCTGATATAAGGCCTTTCTTTTTTCCACTCAAGTTTGGTGTTGTCCTGTTTTCTCTCGCCGTGTAGCATCAATGCTCTTTTTACCCTTATTTTCTACAGAGGACAAATTATTGGTCACATAAATTCAAAGGGTATAAAACCCCGCATACTGGTCTTGTTTTCGTTCCAAACAGGGTGGGATTTTCCTTCAGTTGTAAAGAAGTGATGAAGTCGAAGGTAAGGGTTTCAAAGTCTAGAGATTGTATTGTGGAGCGCGAGAATGTATCTACCACGATATTGTCTGAACCTTTAATGTAACCGAAGTAAATTGGGATATATAATTCAGTTGTCGTGTATCTCTGGGTGTATACTTGTTTGTATTCACGTGCAAAGCCTAAGTGAGAGGTTTGTGATCCGTGAAAACAGTAAAATCTCGCCCTTCGAGCAGGTGTCGGAAATGCCTTATACTAGGGAACAACCTGGAATAAATCTCCGGTAATAGCTAATCAAACCGAGGTATCTTCGTAGTTGTCTCAGTGATGTTAGTTGTGGAAATTGTTGTATTACTGTTATTTTCTCTGGGACAGGCGTGATCCCGTGCTCGTCGATCACATGGCCCAAGAATTTCAATTTAGAAACAGCAAACTCACATTTGTTTACGTTGATCTTTAAACCAAAATGTGCTAGTCTCTCGAAAATGTGTTGTATATGGCCCTAGTGTTATCACGACTAGCAATAAGAACGTCATCGATATTCGCAAAAATGAAAGGTAATCATCTGAAAACTTCTTCAATAAATCTCTGAAAACTTTGGGCTGCGTTACGTAACTTAAATGCCATCCTTGTGAATTCATAAAGCCCGAATGGTGTGGTAACTGCTGTTTTTTTATGTCTTCTTCTACTGGAATTTGGTAGTATGCCTTAACCAAATCCAATTTTCTGAAATCTGTGGTTCCCTGTAAACCTATGGTGAAATCGTGTAAATCTGTGATTAGAACTGTTTTTGCGTTATCCCTGAAAACCCAACAAGGTTGCCATGCGCCTGTGTCTGGATTTGGAACCATGTGTAGTGGAGAGCAGTATAGGCTACTTGAAGGACGTATGATGCCTAATTATAACATATGTTGAAATTCGTCTTTTGCTATTTTATCTCTCTCGATGAAATCTACGTAGTGATGTGTGTGTAGATGGCCCAGTTGTTGTGATAATGTTTAGCAGTGTGACGAATTTCGTCTGTATGTTTTAAAGGCGTAGTAAGAGTAGGAAATTTTTTATCAATTCCTGCAGTCCATTAGCAGTTAGTATTGCAGAACTAATTTCTGTTGACGTGTGGAGTGAGGTGATTCTCTTTGTCTCTAACTTTATGTTGCTGTCGATGAGAAAGTGTGTCGCCATATTCACTGATAGGTCGAAATGAGATAAAACAAATCCGCTCATAGAATTGGTGTTTTCCCCTGCGCTTGTGCGAAAATCCATGGAAAAGATCGTCGTAATCCCAAATTGAGCGTTAGTGATATCTTTTCCTCGGTCTCGATTTTTTTTTATCCATTTGCGACCTGTAGTGTGTATATTAATAGTGTATGTTTTTGGTTGGGATGCGGTTGAATAACACTGATTTCTGCACCGGTGTCAACTAAAAATAAATATCTGTCATTTCTGTCCCGGATGTAAAATAGACAAACAAATAGACTTGTCCCATTCCATTGTAGAAGTGTAGGATGTCCTTGAATTGAATTTGCATGGTTCTGTGCACTTCTTCGCCTCTTTTCCAAACTTATAATGACACCAACAGGTATCGTAGGTAAGTCGTTCTCTGGAGGATAAGTTCGACCTGCCCCAACTTTTGCGCGGTGAACAGGATCAATTTTTGATTTCTGGATGAGAACTCTGAAATTTTTGCCTTCGTACCAAACTTTGTACTTGTATGGTGCGGTTGGCTATATTTTGATGTATCTGAGACAACCCTTCTGACCAGTCAGTTGGTATTGTTGTAATTGTTGGTATATGTAATGTAGCGTATATGCTTTTGTCTTTAGTGTCATATATTTTGTCCGCTACTTCTGATAATCTCTCTAAATCTGCTGCTTGTTCGTCAGCTGATGCACTTTCACCTTGCTTCTTAATAGAGTGATAACTTCTTCGTTCTTTAAATCTCATAAACCAGCCTTGACTCTCTTTAAACTCTACGTCTTTCTCATCTGGGTATTTGTTGTTCAGGTGCTCAAACAAAGACAATGCTTTCGCTTGAATAATTTCTTGGCTAATAGCAATATCAATCCAAAGAGAAAGAAGTTATTCCACATCTTCAAAGATTTTTCTTCTTTTCTTATTGATAACCGTATAAAACATCTCTATATTGATAACGTCCCTGGGGCATTAGATTTGATATGTGCCAAAATCTTATCCTTATTGTGAACATTCGTCGATATAGTTGTCCGACTCATTCCAAAAGATCGACCAATCGATACAACCTCTTCTTCACCTTTTTCATTGCAATTTATCATAGTAAGTTTATCGACAGCGTCATAGCATGACGCTTAGCACACTTGCACTAAGGATTTTCTTAGGAGCCATTGGGGCAAAATATAACGTAACAAATGAATAATAATGAGAGAGTAGGCGATAAGTAGACGAAAACCGTGCGTATACCTAAACTAAACTGGATTTCAATTTCGCGGGAATCACGAGTGGTGCTGACAACGATGCCAAATGGTAGATATTGGAACTACCATGGAAAACCCCAATATTGAGCTCTTAAAGACCGCTAAATAAGACGACAGAAAAGAGTCACAGATGTTTTCATATTTCGTTCTCTAGGATTTATCATGATCATATTAATGTTTACAGTAAATGTACGTATTTTAATGATTTTATATACTTTTATTCTTATTTATTGTACAGTAACATGATTTTATGTGTTTTTAACGCTTTTCTAGTAATACTACGACTTCAATATTTGTTGTCGAAACGACGTAACCCGAGGTTTACCTGTATGCAGCCCCAAAATTAGCATCTGAGCTACTCTTTCTACCATAAGTTCTTTTTCTCAGACTTACTAACAAATATTAAATGCGACATGAATCTTTAATAGTTGTTGTGGGATTTGTTATATGGAGTCATCATGGAAGTTATTTTAAATATTTAAAATTATGTGTAGCCCAATTGGCTGTAATGTGTTCTTTACAGATGTCGTGGACATACTGTTGAAGTAAACACATTGTAGTTGTCAGAATCGTTTGCTAGAATATGCATTTTTATCCCTTGATGGGAATAAATATGTGGTTCTCTCCCTTGATATAGATAACTATGTGGTTCTCTCCCCTGGTGTGGATACTTTTATTCCACCACTCCAGTAGAAAGATGAGAGACAACATTTTAGTAACAAAATAGTGAAAAGCATTAATTGCTTGGTTAACAAATGGTTGATGCTGCTCATTTCTGAAATTAATGGTTTTAGACTATATTTGCATACTTTTTCACACTAATAAATGTATTATGTGTTATGAAGGATTACCAGATGCATTTCTTTTTTTTAATGCCAGGCCCCTCAGAATCAACAATCAGGCCCCTCCACAGATGAATTTTCTTTATTATCTATGGATTGCTATAATTCCATAGGAAAAAATATTGTAATTTCCTATGGCCTTGTCTACAATTTTTAATTCAGTTATCTTCTTCCTTTGCTAACTACCAGCAAAGATATCAAAGCTCAGTCTACTTTGTTATTTACTCTTAAGTCCTGAAAAGAAGGTAGATTGGAATAGTCATTTAAAATTAATTTGTTTATGGAATAGAAAAAGGAGAAGACATTTGAATTAACAGACAGTTTGGCAAAAAGGGGAAAATAAAATAAACAGTTGGTCTGAAATAACAATGAGTAGGTTGCCAAAAAAATTGAAATCTGTCTATTCTTGATGTGAGAATAACCCAAAGATGTGGGGGTGAATAGTTGTAGGAATGGATAGTTGTGGGGGTCGATAGGTTTGGGGGTGGATAACCGAATTCCTACGGAATTCCCAACGGAATTTGTGTTAAAGTGACAGATTAAGTTACAATTTGATTAAGTTACAAGTTCAAATTGTAACATAATTGAACTTGTGTTACAATTTCAACTCATCTTGCTAATTTCCCTTTCTCTGGTGTCAATAACATTTATGTTGCCAGCAAAAAAAGTCATTAGAATCTTGTTAAAATGAATGTTATAAGTGAAAGGCCCTGAAAGTAGATAGTCTCAGTATTTCAGGAGGGTCTAACTTTATCTTAACTCTAAGTATTTGTCAAGTTAGGATCATTTTGTAAGGATACAGAAGGCGCTTATCTCCCTTTGATGGAGATAAGTCATATGGGTCACATGAAGGCTGCTTAATAATGTTACTCCATAGAGCAATGCAAGCGCTGGCCATTTTTCAACTTGTTTTCAGTAGCCAAACGAGAATGTTGCTTTCTTTAGTTCAGACCCCGTTTCCATTTGGGGATATATCTTTCCCAGATATAGAATGAAACTCCAGCTTGTAGTCCTCAATTTGGGAAAACCCAAGACTTGGTATTTCTCATTCATAAAATATGTCCTTGCCTGGAGACATAGATGAATCCGGCCTGTTTGAATCTGGGGTCTTAAACATGGCTTCTCCAGACACAGGAATATCTCCATATTATATGTAAGGCCATTCCTTACTGTTACTCCTTACACACTGCTTTGCTGTGTAGATATATGTGATATATTATTCTTTGCATGGGACATATAGTTTTGTGTATGTCTTAGTAGTGTAAAAGTCTCTCTGAGAACAAAGCATGTTTGTCATTCCTCCACAGGGATCCGTTCCTGTGCTGGTGGTATCACGGCTACGACTAGCTTGAACCGGCTCTAACCAGCTTGGACCAGCTATGACAATCCAAGACTAGCTTAGACCAGCTTGGACAAGCTATGACCAGCTAAGACCAGCGGCCCGAGTGAAAACACTGACCTCGTGTCACAATCTAACTCAGTGGGGGTCAAGTAATTTTTTTTTTTTTTTTGCCATTCCTTCAGACATTCTATTCTGTCTGTGAAGTATGGTATTATTATATAACAGGAGAAACATAAATGAGAGAATAAATATTTCTTCTAAGCACTCCCATTACAATTTGAATTAAATCAAAACTTGCACAATTGTTAAAAATTATTTTTTCACTTGTTAGCAGTTATTTTATTTACAGAATTTAATCTGAAAATGAAAGCTTCATCATATTATCTGGAATAATTATTGTTGTTTTTTACAAACTTATAATATTGGCAAAACATAGCTGTGTTTAAGAACACCAGCTATAATGAAACTAGAAAAGGGAATTGCATTTTATTACAAAGAAAATTCTAAAAACAGAAGAGAATGATTATTTTATTACTTGTGTAATCACTTCATAACCACAAAATGAAGTTCCAGGATTAAACTCCTGAGAGTAAAAAGAAAAAAAACAACAAAAAAACAAAAAACAAAACAAAAAACCCCAGAAAGATTTAAATCTGAATTTCAAATCCATAACAAAAAGTACATAGTAGACAGAAGTGTCATGTGACCTATTGTATCTTTAAGAATTATCATTCAGCCTGCCTGATTGGAACTTGTTGGCAGGAGCTTCCTTGCTAGCATAAAATATAGGAGCCTGAGTTCATCTCTTGTAGTTTCTACTCAGTTGTCATCATGAATCTATGCTGTGTCCGAAATCAGCAGACGATACTACTTTCAGCACATCAGTTTTTCTACTCCGTATAATGCATACGTATTACATTGAGTAATATTTTTTTTAATAAAACCATCTACAAACTGACTTTAGAACTGTTCTCCAATCCAAGTCTTAGGACTTTAAGGACTTTTAACGTTGGCTCTTAAACTTAATGATTAACTATTATTATATTATTCAAGTGATTAATTTGGGGATATAGGCTAATCTTATAGTAATTCGTTGACCCTAGAAGAATCCTCAACAGAATGCAGAAAGCACTGGATGGCCGTTTCGTCCTATCTGGGAGTCATCAGCAGTGCGCATCCACTACTGAGAATCGAAACCGGACCGTTTCTTGGTAGTGGATACAGATCCAGCTAATGCTCTGCGATGGAACGGCTAAGGGTCAAAAAGCAGTCATGGCTCTTGGGGCACTGTTCCGAGATTATCTGAATACTTGGATGAGTATCGCTGCGGAACTGAGTGAGTAGGAACGCTATATCGAGTCTAGCTTGTGTCTACTTCATCGCCGAGTCCTGTGGTACAGTTGGTATGACGTTTGCGTTGTATCGAAACGGTCCGGGTTCGATTCTCGGTAGTGGATGCGCACTGCTGATGAGTCACAAATAGGACGAAACGGCCGTCCAGTGCATTCTGTTGAGGATCCTTCTAGGCTCGACGAATTGCTAAAATTTTATATTAACATTATTAAAATGTCCTCAAGATATTCACATATATTGCCAGAATACAACTTTACATTTCACTCGATCAAACATAAACCTTTGCATGCTATTCCTATTATATATTTTATTAATGTTATTTCATTAAATATACACTTCTACTGCTGCCATATGAGCGTTTGTGTTATTTTCACACACTGTCGCTATCACCTATCTCTACAACATGTTAGGCCAATAAAATAGAAGCTAATTTGAGAAAGGAAAGGAACTGTTGGGATTTTCTCCAGTTGCATGTGTGTGTGTGTGTGCGCGCGCGCGTGTGTGTATGCGTGCACTCAGCATTATATAGAGTGGAATGAACAAATCAAAGGCTCAAAATAATTTTAATAGCTTTAATTCATTGTCGAAAGAGAGTGCAAGATAGTGGTATTTTGCAGAGAAAAAGTTGGATTTCACAATTAACAGAGATCTTCTCTTGAGTAGATGTTTCAAAGAGAGATTTCTATCCTTGTTCCCATGTAGAACAAGAAATTTCAGTTTCAAGCTGTCAGGACTGGTACAGGTCTTCTGGGGAAAGGATTGTGAGTTATTCCTCTATCTGTCCTTGAAGGTAGCAGCCGCTGAAAAGTAAAAGTTGAAGAAGTGGCCAAATGGGTTTCAGTCTGCGTTTTCATGAGTTGCTGCTATTTGCTGAATCAAGCAATGTAAGGAATCCCCGTCATGTCACAATAGTCAACAACCGAGATAGTTATTATACACCTAATCTATAACACATTCTCACACACAAAGATATTGCTAACTACGATGCTGATCTCAGCCTACATAAACACAGCCGATTTCTTCCACCTGATCTCTTGGGGAATTCGGACCGCTTCTCGGCCTTTTGGCTGAGATTCGATCACAGCTACGTCTAGCTTGGACCGGCTCAGGCCTGGACCAGCTAGGACAAGCCAAGACCAGCTTTGACTAAGCTCTGAACAGCTTGGACATGCTATGACCAGTTTTGGACCAGTGGCCCAAGTGGAAACGCTCGAGTCTCCCACGCTATACCGACCTTGTGTCACATCCTGACTTCGTGGGAGTCCAGTAAATACTTCTTGACGGATTCGGATTGCTTCTCGGCCTTTTGGTTGAGATTCGATCACGGTTACATATAGCTTGGACCAGCTCAGGCATTGACCAGCTAGGACAGGCCAAGACCAGCTTTGACTAAGCTCAGACCAGCTCTGACCAGCTTGGACATGCTAAACCCACGTTAAACCGACCTTGTGTCACATCCTGACTCAGTGGGGGTCAAGTAAATATCTCTTGGTGGATTTGGCCTCGGGGTAGAGCCACGCGCTCCCACTCACACCTTCGCTGACCACACGAAGCAGCCAAACCTAGCAGCATCGGGCCGACCCAACTTCAGTAGCAGCAGCAGCAGCAGCAGACCGACCCAACTTCAGTAGCAGCAGCAGCGTACCGACCGGACCTCGAACACCGCTGTTCCATCTGCCTACCTCCGAGTTGTCTCCTTGAAACCTGACAACGCTCCTTCAACTGACACTCTCTAACTTCACGACCGAACTCCAGCAATTTCCTGTACATACTTTTGCCAGATTATTAAATAAAATTTGGCTGAAACTTTTACACCCTCGCCTTTGTTGTCCTTGCTTCGATCGTATTACCATACATTATTTTTCTGCTTGCGGGGTTAACAGCACCTGCTTAACGCCGCAACAACCGCTTCTTTCTTTTCATTATTCAATAGTGTTGACCATTGGAAATGATAAAATAAAAGTAAATAAAAAAATATTAATAATTAAAATGCTTATGATCCAAGTGAATCCTAATAATATAAAATATTAAAACTGATCCACAAAAAGAGCTCAAAGTATTTATTATGAGAGAGCATATAAGTTACATAAAATAGAAATTCAAATTAACCTCATCAGAATAGCTATTTCAATCAACATGTCCTATGTTGGCATTTTCAACACAGAAGTGTGAAGGTATAAAGTCAGAAACTTAAAATTTAAACATTTAAAAAAAGAAGAGGAAAACGAAAAAAGAAAGAAAGAAGGAAGAAAAGAAAGGAAGCAGGAGGCCGCCAATGAAAAAATATATATTAAATTAACCAAACCCCCAGTATAATGGGAGGTAGAGGTGGAAATGTGTGGCTTAAATAGAGACGGTTAATATAACCTTGACCTATATTTTAAAATATTAACTGCCCAAGTCAGGTTGAAAATGTATCTCAAAATTAAAGACACTGAGTTCAAACAATTTAAAAAATTCAAATAGAAAATAATAAATATCAGTTATGAACTAAGAAACAAAAATATATTTTCTCCCAAATCTATGCTAGCAAAAAAATAAGAAAACAATAACCATAAATAGATAGTTTATATAAAGAAAAATAACTTAAAAATATTTAAGATTTAAAAAAAAAATTAAGAATATGTATGTAAAACGGTAAAATCTAACATTAAAAAATAAAAATAATAAAAAATAATAATTAAAAAATAACTAAATAAATAAATTAAGAGTAATAAAAACAAAAATAAATATAAATAATAATAATAATAATAAAAATAAAATATAAAAGAGCAAGATGATAAAAGAATAAGAAAAATAATGAAAAGTAAAAAATAATAATAAAATTTATGAAGATAAAATATCATAATAAGGAAAAAATAGGGGAAAATTTTTTAACATACAATTTTAAAGAAAAATAAATTACCGACAATACACAAAAAAAAGAAAAAAAGATGTTAGCAAAGTAGTCTGAGGTTATCAGATAATAGTGTAGAAATAACATTAGATGTGTTAGATGATAAAAGATTACTGTTACATGTGTTAGATGATAAAAGATTACTTATATATATATATATATATATATATATATATATATACTGCGTGTAACTGCAAAACTGTCCAAATCATGTAACAGCATAATTGTTTATTCCACAAAATGTTTCATATCTAAAGAGCTACTAAACTAATTGAGTTTCTTTTTCAGGTTTTCAGATAAGATGTTTAGCCATCTTGACAGAATTTCTGGTAAGTATCACTGAAAAAACCTTTCATATATTCAGCTAGAAAGAGAACAGGTTAAAATTGTTTTGCGTCAGACCTACTGTCTTCCCAACTGAGCAATGGTGAGAGGAAAAAGAGTATTCAGGCATTCAGTAATGGTACCAACATTCATATTCTGCCATCCATCTTCAAAGTCCATTCAAAAACCATCAAAAGAGTGATGAATAAATTTTAAAAAGAGGGAACAGTAGACAGAAAAGCTGGATCAGGTCACAACAGGAAGAGGGATCATCATTTCAACTTAGAGCTAAAGAGATCAATTAGAAAAGATTCAGCTCAATTAAATAAGACCTTTGGCACATGAAAGAGGAGTTTCAGCTATGGCAGTCCAAAGAACGTAAAATAAAACTAGAAAATGAAATTAGACATGAAAACTGTGAGGCAAGGACAGAAAGTTAGAAGGGCGAAGATCATCTTGAATAAGTTGGAAAATGATCCTAAAATGGAAAAAGAATAAACGATAAACAATAAAAATAAAAATAAAAAAATAAAATAGCTTTTAACTTGAGCTTTGAAGAGTGAGAAGTGGAGGAAGAAAAAAGAAGTTTGTATCTGAGACTAGGACTCTATTTTTCTTTCTTTTTTTTTTTTTTTTTTTTACTGTAGTAACGCCGGTAGGGGAAGATTTTATGGGTAAACGTATAACCACAACCAGTAATATATATCTATATCTATATATAATCACACACACACACACACACACACACACACACATATATATATATATATATATATATACATGAGTAAGTGTATATATATATATATATTATAAGATATATATATATATATATATATGGATATATATATATATAGTCACAAATATAATATAAAAATACGTATACCTATATATATAGTCACAGATATAAATTTATATATATAGTCACAGTTACAAATATATATATATACTTAAATATATATAACATATATTTATTTATATAAATTGTTATATGTATAATATATATGTGTATTGGGGGAACAGATATTATTTAAACATATATTGTTAAATATATCAGACAATGAATGTCTATTATGTATGATCAGGAGCCGTTCTGATTTTCGTATGTTTGTTTTAATTTCCGGTGAAAATAAAGACAAAAATTGTCAAACATTTGCATATTTTTTTATTAAACTGGTCCTTGATCTAAGCTTATAGAGTCCATAGAAAAAAAACCTCCAACAAGAGTATAGCAAAATAACTATGGAAGTGCTCAATACACTAAGTAGAGCAAATCTAATTATGAACCTAAAGAGCCAGGCAAACCTACCTATGTTTCACCAACGTACCCTGACGATCCGCGTAGGTGAAACCTAGGTAGGTTTGACTGGCTCTTTAGGTTCATAGTTAGATTTGCTCTATATATATATATACTTAAATTTTAGGTTCATAGTTATATATATATATATATATATATATATATATATATATATATATATATATTTAGGTTCATAGTTATATATATATATATATATATATTTACGGATAGAATCTATATATTTATATATATAGTTATAGATATAATATATGTATATTTATATATATAGTCATTGTTATAATATATATATATATATATATATATATATATATATATATAAATACATATATATATAGTCACAGATATAATATATACATATATATATATTAATATATATGTATATATTAATATATATATATATATTAATATATATAGTCACAGATATAATATATATACATATATATATACATATATATATATATATATTTAGACAATATACATATATATATATAGTCACAGATATAATATTTTCGTGATGTCCACGAATACTCGTTGTCACTTTTGTAATGTTCGTGTAGTCGAAACTTTGTAATCGCAGATACAACTATCGTACGCCGTTGAACAATACTGGTGTCAGAGGTCTTCGAATATCACTCACACCAATAGTACTTACTCGATAATACTCGCTCGAATAATAATCTGTATAGTGATCCGAATAGAGAAATAGTATAGTGAATAGAGTAGAGAATAGCGATCCGAATAGTAATAGAGGATAGAGTAGAAATAGCGATCCGTATAGTAATAGAGTATAGAAAAGAAATGGTGGTCAATTAGACGCCACGCTAATTCCCATATATACATTTCCTTTGGCATCACGTGATCTACTTATTCAAAATGTGACCGCCTGTGTTTGCTCACTGGTGATCTATGTTCAAACTCCAGTGTCGGCAGCGACACTTTATTCCAAAATAACACCTCCCTTTTTAGATGACTTGGTCTGGAGTCTATATTTTTTCAGCTTCGGTTCAATATTCAAATGTTACATTGCTATTCTTTTTCTTTTACTGTACCTCCTTGGTTCAATAATTTCTGGTGGTGTTGGTACGTAAATATTTACATTTGTACCTCTTTTCGTGGACTTACTAAATTAGTGAATCTCCGTTTTAACTGATTAAGGTGTCACACTTTTGTTCCTGTACCATGTATGTTATTTTGCTGATACGTTTTTTTTTTTCAACACCATCCCAAAATTCCTTTCCACGTTGATACATTTAAAAAAAATACCTTATCTCCTGGTTGGAAGTATTTACATATATTATTATTTCTTGATGTTCTCGTTTTGCGTTCTGGTAATAATTTATTAAAAACGGACTTAATTTTCCTGGCAGGTGACATTGCAGACACAGTTTTCGGGTTTGGTGTTATTCTGTAAAAACTGTTATAGCATTACTTCCTCTGACTCCTCTACCTCTTAAACGTATCGACAAACCATTGCGCTTGTCCGTTTGATTTTGGGTGATAAGGGTGAGTTGTAATATGTTTTATTATAATGATTTGCAGAAAAACGCCTTAAATTCAATAGATGAACACCGAAACTTGCAAAAATCTTGTGTTGGAAATTCATCATTACCTTGGCAGTAGGTATTCTACATTTTATTATTTTTTCCATTTAGTGTAACTATTGACTATTACTAGATAGTATGCTCCGTTTAACGGTCCTGCGAAGTCTATATGTATTCTGGACCATGGCATATCGGTTTTCGACCAAGTTTGAATTTTGATAGGCGGTGACTTCGCTGCCAGAGTACAAACTCTGCATGATTTCACTAAATTTTCAATATCTTGATCCATTTTTGGCCAATAAGTATTAATGATTTCATTCTAGAATTCCTGGATATCCCATGTGAAATTCTTTTAGCATACGTTTTTGCAACGATGCTGGTATCACAATTCTTTCTGCGTACATAAATACATCATTACATTATGCATTATTGCCAGTAATATTTTTTTCATTTAAATCTTAGCTGCTTCTTCATTTTCATTATAAAACCGTCTTTTTCCGACTTAATTCTTATTCCCTCCAATGTTATGAGCAGTTCTCTTACTGTATTTTATAATACATTATTAATTTCATTTTCGGCCCTTATCGCCACAATTACTGTCTTCAAGTGGTTCGCAGAATCTTGGTATTAGTCAAGATAATCCGTCTGAATGACAGTTTTTTGGATGGTAGAATTTCCAATTTATAATTATAGTTCAATAGGATAGTTCCCCAACGCTGCAGTCTATTTCTTGTATGTGTGTGTGAACATCCCTTTCTTGATTCATATATGAACAATGATGGGTAATCGTCTGTCTGTAGTATGAATTCGCTACCATGTATGAATTTGTGAAAAATGTTCATGGAAAATATGGTAGCCAATGCTTCCTTTTCTATCTGGCTATAGCTTCTTTCAGATGCAATTAATGATCTTGAAGCATGAACTATTGGTTTAGTTGTTCCGTCTCCATATTTGGGTAGTATCACTGTTCCAGTACCCGAATAACTTGCATCTGATGCAACCACCATTTTTAACTTAGGGTCAAAATGAGCTACTGACAATTCCGATGTTAAGACTTTCTTGGTATCTTCAAAAGCACTTTAACATTTATCAGACCAAATCCATTTCACATCTTTCTTCAGCAGGTTATTCAAGGGTAATCTTAATTCGTGCATATTAGGTATATACATTGTTACGAACCCCCATCTAAATTTATTATAAAAACTATACCATTGCTTATATTTTAGAAGCATTCTAATATAAAGAGCTCAGTACTTGCAGAAACGTAAAGACGGTAAGCCCAAAGGGATAGGTAGACTTGGTGGCAACAAAGTTTAAACAAAAAGTACCCTTTCCTTCTCTTTTGGACAACGTGTTGACAGCATGATTTACACGGATAGATTCCAGATAGGAAAAGTTGAAATACTTTAAACTAAACTTTCTCTGACCCTGCAGGTGAGAGAGGGGGCCAGTGACCTCATTTCACCCATAACGGGAAAAAGTTCGTATTTGAAAATTGACCACGTGACAAGAAAATAAAGGAAACGAATAGTGAAACGGAAAAGTCAGTTTCGTCTAGGCCTACGGTCAGAAAAGACGTACTCGCGAAATTTGTCCAGGTCTAAAGACTGAAAAGATGTGTCCGCGAAATTTTTCCAGGTCTACGGACTGAAAAGACGTGTTTGCGGAAAATACAAGAGTTTTGTCCAGGTCTAAAAACTGAGAAGACGTGTTCGCGAAATTGCGAGGAGAATTCATCTCCGAGTGGAATAGATGGATCCGTTTGACGACGTATGCGAAATGCCGCAACATCGGGGTGACAGAAGACAGCTTATAGAAAAAGAAAAGAAGAAAGGGAAGGAATGATCTCAAAAGGTGTTACTTATGGAAAAAGGAAAGAGAGGAAGAAAATATCTCGAAGGAAGCCACACCGAGATGAAGGGGAAGGAGAAAGAAAGCAATTTCTTCTGTCACCCAAGCCCTTAAACAAAGGTCGAAAAGGGAAAAGAAAGAAAGAAAAGACTACTTCAATCGAGAATGCTGCTACACCGAGACGAAAGAGTGAGGAAAGGCATTTTCAATTTAATCGTCGACCAAGCCCCTAGACGACGAAAAGAGAAAGAGAGGAAGTAAGAAAAGACCTCAAAAGTAGACGCTTATAAAAAGAAATAGAAAAGGAAAAAGAGAAAAGAAAGGAAGAAGTAGATATAAGAGACATTAGTGGAAAAGAACTTTTATTACGAGATAAGTTCGTTGTTTGGGGGCGGGGTTTCTTGTGCTTCGTTTTTTGTTTAAATGTACATCTTTTTCATGTTTGTACTTTCATGCAAGTCCAGCATGAGATCCTTTTGTTACATGTTTCTTTCTACTTGTCTTAAAATTTTGATGTTTTGAAAATTCGTGCAAGTATAGCACATGTTCTGTAAATTCGTGGAAGTATGGCACAAGGCCATACGTTGATTTGTGTTTTACCTTTCTTAGAGGATGTTCTACTCCCTCTATTTTGTCCACAATGTTTAAATATTTATTCTTGACAAATTGTCATTTTTGTTTTGGCTGTTTTTTTTTATTTTATCTTTCCCATGTTTTTACGTTTGTTAATAAATTTATATTCCATGTCTCCAGTGTTTGTTCCTTAATCGATTCCGCTCGGCCGTGTCTGATCAATCGGAAAGAGACCCTTAGGAAGGAAATATATTTTACGAAAATTGAGTAAATGTAAATGTGAAAAAAAAAATAACACAAATTACGATCCTCCTCTACCTCTGCTGTCGATAGCGTTGGAGAAGGAGGGTCGTAAGAATATATATATATATGTGTGTGTGTGTGTGTAGCAAACCCTAAAAATGTTTGCAATTTTGTTACATTTGATGGAGCGGGCATGTCTTTTATTGCGCTCGCCTCTGAAGAATCTGATCGTCTACCGTTTTCAGTAATATATTTTCCTACATATTTAAGTCTGGACATAATTCGCATTTTCCTTCACTAATCTTAAAACCATATTCTTTGATTCTCTCAAATACTTTCTTTACATCTTACGTATGTTGCTTTCGGATCTTTTAATATGTACGTCATCCAAATATACTCGAGCACAATCCAAACCGTCAAGCATGTTACCCATTATCTGTTTGAATATGCTTCGTGCTACTTTTATACCGAAAGGAAGTCGGTTGAATTTGTATAACCATCTATGAGTGTTAATTGTTAATAATTCTGAGCAGTCTTCGTCCACTAGTACTTGTAGGTAAGCGTCTCAGAGGTCTAATTTAGAAAAAATTCACTACCATTTAATTTGACAAAAATTTCTTCTGGTCTTAGTAACGGGTCGTTATGTTGTTTTAAGCGTTCATTTAACCCTGTTGAAAAATCAGCACATACGCGGATTTTATTATACCTTTTGTTAACGTAGACCTTTTGGTGATGTCCATTTGGAATTAGTCTATTTTTGAGATCACACCTAATTTTTCTAGTTTGTCCACTTCATTATTAATTAGATCTAAGGCCTCAAAAGGTACACTCCTTTTTGGCTTAAATGTCGATGTTACATTATCTTTGAACTCAAACTTAGGTTTTCTCTCGTGTATGTCCCTAGACCTCCTGAGAAAACTTATGGAAAACTTTTTTTCAGTTAATTTTTTCAATTGCCGTATTAATACTGGGGGTAACAATATTTATCTTGATGCAAAATGAGTTAATTGGACGGTACCAAAGATCAAACAATTCAATGCAATCCAGTCTGTTCCAAACAAATTAGCAGGATTCTTTAATACAAACACCGCCGCTTTTTTGTTTTTTTCCCACAAAGAAATGTTACAACTGAATTCACCCCAAAAGTTCAATCTCTTTCCCGAGACTCCATGTGCAACTTTATCAGAAGTCAATAAACTGGGTTCGCCCATTTTTATCCATGTCTGTTCATTTATGATAGTGATATGAGATCCTGTATGTAGTTGCAATTTTTATTTTTACGTCATTAATTTGCAGAAAAATAAATTTCCTCTTTTGAGATGTTTTGTTAATTTCGCTTTTAGGCTTCTTATCGTTAATCCATGTATTTATCATGTTCACATATGTTTTATTTTTTCTCCATTTTCTGTATCTGCAACACGTACTTTTGTGTCCTAATCTCCCACATTCATAGCATTTTTTGTTCTTGAAGAAACAATTACTTTTAAAATGCTTACCTCCACAACCGTGGCAAGTATTAGGCATGCCTTTTCGTTTTGGATTAGATACTGTCGCCAATGGTTTATAGGTCGTCGTACCTGGTCGATACTGGTACGACAAATCATGGAATTAGAGGATGAAACAAAATTTGTTAATTTTGAAGACAATTCAAAGCCCGATTCGCATTTTTATCGAGTTAGGTGACGGGACCAGAACTAATAATTTAGTTTTTAAAAGAGGCGATGCCTGCATTTATTTGCGATATACTAAAGGAAATATTTGTAAATGTTTATTAAAAAAAGATATATTCCTAAATTTAAACAAGATGTTTTTTTCAGTTCAGTCTGCAATTAAAACTGGCGTTAAAGTCAATTTTCACCGAGAGAATTCAAAGTTAATATATCCAGACGGAACTGAATTTAATATTAACAAAATGGACGTTTGTATTATTTGAAAAGTATTAAGTCTGTGAAGACAGACATGCACGACTTAAGAACTTGGCATAAAATATTAGGCCACTGTAATAATTCTGATGTTAAAAGATTACAAGAACACGTCACTGGAATGAAAATTACACTTCCAAAGGGCTTACAATATTGTGACACGTGTATTAAAGGAAAAAGGACGAAATATAGAAATCGGGGTCGGATCCCAAAAGCAACAGATATCTTGTTCAGAGTTTATTGCGACTTAGCGGGTCCAATTTCACCAATGGGTATCGACACCTATTCATATGTATTAAACTTTGTTGACGAATATTCAGGACTTATTATGATATATTTTCTGAAAAATAAATCTGATACCCTGCAAACTACAAAAATCTATTTATCCGATATCTCCCCGTATGGAAAAGTAAAAATAATTCGAACAGATAATGGTGGAGAATTTACCTCTGATGCTTACGAAAACCTCCTAATAAATGAAGGCATTAAACATGAGAAAACTTGTTCTTATTCTCCACACCAGAACGGAGTTGCTGAACGTAATTGGAGGACGCTTTTTAAAATGGCTAGATGTTTGCTAATAGAATCTAAGTTACCCAAAAATCTGTGGGTTTATGAGTTAAATACAACTGATGAGGGAGGGGGGGGGCAAATTCCGCAAAGTTAGACGAGGAAAAAAAAAATCAGACGCAAATCTTGAGGTAAAAGAAAATGCAACTGATGAGGGGAAGGGGGGGTGCAAATTCCGCGTTATCCAACAAGAAATAGAAGAAAGCCAAACTATTTTGAAATGGGTCAATGTAATATTTGTAACATCGACTGTTGCTATTCGGTACAATGTATCCCAAAGAACTATCAAGAAGCCATCGGATGATAAAAATATCGGCAGCCGTTGGGTTTATACTGTAAAGCGAACTGAGGATGGATCGTCAGTGTACAAGGCTCGTTTTGTAGCTAATAGATTTTCGTAGATATATGGGGAAGATTATAAAGGTGGGGGGGCGACTTATATAGAAACATTAAGTCTTAATTAGAATTTTGATGCAAATGAGCGCACATTATGGTATGGATATACACCATATGGATATTAAAGGAACTTATTTTTGAACGCTGCCATCGACTATGAAATATACATGGAACCGCCAGAAGGTTTTGAAGAAGGTGATAACTATGTATGGAAACTTAAAAAGTTACTATATGGACTCAAACAGGGCGGAAGAACATGGAATAATTTAATCCATTCTTATTTAATTGGACAATAATTTTAATCTCCCCAAGTTGACCCATGTCGGTACACGAGAACATTTAATAATGAAATATTAATAATTCTGGTTGTTTTGGCCAGACATCCAATAATACATCAAGGATCAAAGCATATCGATATCAGATATCAATTTGTTAGGGACCAAGTACAAAAGAAAACAGTACAAATTGAATATGTTCAATCGGGAAATAACATGGCGGATTTATTTGCAAAACCAATTACGAAATTGAAATTACAGGCTTTCACTTCTGCCATATTTGGTACTGACTTATAAGGTCCTTATTGGTCCTGGGCAAGACGTAAAACTGCATCCATTAAGTCCCCTCTTAGGTCCTTATTAGTCCTGGGTAGGACATAAAACTGCATCCATGAGTTATTGTCTTAAGAAACGTCAGTTCAGTTTTTGGTATGAATGTGAGTCCTTAGTTTCGGGGTATAAATGTAAATAGTCCTACTTTTAGCCCAATCCTCTTTCTAATGACTCTCAGGATCACTCTGACCCGGAGTGATAGTAACTGTTTTAATAGGTGCCAGCTATGGGTAAAATAACAATTTTTTCACCTTTTAGTGACTCTCAGGATCACTCTGACCCGGAGTGATAGTAACTGTTTTAATGGGTCCCAGCTATGGGTAAAGTAACAATTCTTTCCACTTTTTTGTTGTGATCACAACCCAAACTTATAATATTATTGCTAATGTTTATTAACTTGGATACTTAACTGTGGACGAAGTGATATGACTTTCTTTTAATAAATACAAAATAAATTTTAAATTTTAAAAAAATAATAAAAATAAAATGTATTTTATGAATGCTAAAAAAAAAAAATTAAAGTATTTGTTACATATTAATATTGACTTTACTAATATTTTGAAGGAAGATTCCATAATATACCCAAAATATGGGGGGGGTGCAGTTTTTGTATATATTATGTAACTAGTGAGTTAGTCCAAATGCCTTGACTCACTTTATAGTCCACCAATAGAGGGTTAACCAATCAGAAGACGTGGAACATTCAACCCGTCGTGTATAAAGGCGGCCATTTTTGTTTACCCTACCCGAATGACCAGTGCCAACTTGTCAGGCGACGATGAACAGAAGGAAGTACTACGCTCTGCTACTTTGCTGCGATATCCACTGCTAACCTGAACTACGCTTTCCTACTGTCTCCGAAATATTCACTGCTAACCTCTGGATTCTATATGCAAAGACAGCCGTCACCTGAACAACAACAAAATCTTCATAGTCAGACTTTACTAAGTTAAAACATTGCCATCGTGTATTATATAATGAGCTCCTATCATCAAAAATATTTGATAGTATTAGAACAGTCTCATCAAAATTTATCTCTCCTGTTTTCTTCAGCAAAATATAATTGACATATTTTTCATGTTCAGCAGGAGATAATTTCCTTAATAACTTTCTTTTCATCATTCCAATGCCGACAATCACTTTTGAAGATCACTTCATAACTTCTACAATAAGCTGGAAAAATTATCCCTTCATCTGGATTGTACACAAATTCGCTGATTGAATTAGCAACTGCATCTGGAGTGAATGAATCGTTTTGGTAAACAATTAAAAAAACTTATGTTGTTGTAGTCGTAACAGTAATTGCTGTTCATGTTGTTTTTGTTGCTGCAATTGTTGTTCTTGTAGTTTTTGTTGTTGCAACTGTTGTTCTTGTTGTTGCTTTAGTATCAACATTTGAATCATGATAGCTTTTAGTTTTTTCCTCGTGTAAAATTTGTAAATTGAACGAATCCTCGTGTAAGATCAAGGAATCCTCTTCGACACTTTTGTGATGTCAATGTTATAGACAAGCGTATGGTTGCAAGAAAGAAATACGACAACAGCAGAAATAGGTTTACGTGGTTTATTTCAACAGGAACGTGAGGGTTTGGGACAGCTACCTTGTGGTATAGTTCCTAAGCCGGCTTTGGATCTAGGTCGATCTCTCATAGTAGTTCACACATGTTGACGGTGGTTGATGCTCTCCTGCTGACAGCTGCTGACCGCTGCTGACCGTGACAGGTCTCTACCCTGGCCACCTGTGTACTGCCTGTTGAACTTCCATGTGACACCTTTTATAGAGTTTTTTTGTGGCTTAACAGGCTCGAAAAACGAAGCGAGTATAATTAGGAGGGAAGCATTGTTATTGGACGAAAAATAGAACACTTTAAATATTATTTTATTTTTCGACCGGAACACGTGTGTCGGGAACATTTGTAAACGAAGATAATGGTCATTTTGTGACGGGGCTTTGTCCCGTTCACATCCGGCTCTTGCTCTTGAGTATTGGCCTGTAAATCAGCCGAGATTTGTCTTATTTTATTTTATAACAAGGCTCCTCCAGATCTCGGTCTGATTTACAGTGAGCGTTATTCGTGTATATTTGGGTGATTAATTCATGATAAAGTCTCTGAAGCGTGTGGGAAGTTGTCCTCGTGTTCTTCTTATTGGCATTTGTTTTGGTATGTAATTATTTGCTGAATTATGTGTCCCCGCGGGATGTGGAGGAGAATGATCCTGGTGACTGTTACATGGTGGAGGCGGAAGGATTGTATTAGAAAGATGTGTTGGATGTGGAGCTAGTCGTCGGATATGTGCACGGTGAATCCAGATTGTATCACCATCATCTTTTTGCACCTGACACATCATATTGTTCGTTTTTATAATGGTGTAATTTCCTATCCAGGGCAGATGAGAGGATTGGGCAACAGTTGAGTGTGGCCGATGAAGTAAAACCTTGTCGCCTACTTGTATTGGGTGTGACGTCGTACCCTGGTCGCAGCGCCAACCGTGTCGTTCTATCCCAGTCTACCACGGCACCATCTGTGACGTCCTACTTTGATTCCCAGTCTGCCTACCCACGTTGTGATTTGATCTAGGCAGAGGAAATCAATCAGTCATCGGGGCCGTACTGCAAACCGAGTCCAACGGGGGTGATAGCACAAAAATACGCATAAAAGGCAATAAAATGAAAACTCAAAAGTTCAAAGTATCAAAGAAAAAGGTAACAAACTTTATGTCTAGTTGTTCGATACATAGGACTGCATCTATCTCCCGACCCGTTCTATGGATTGTGACACGTTGTTTTCCGCTAGGCAAGTTTTAACACTTCAAGTCAAAAGAAAAACTTATTTCGGTGATCTGGATCTAAGTCGCTCTTCAAAATAATTGTTCTTGGTTTGAAGATATGGGTCCGGAAAGTGCGCGAATCTTGGTCAGCTATCTGCGAGGCTTGCCTCAACCGGAGACTGACTCTGGGAATTGCTGGGACTCGACTCATTTCTGCTCGTTGTGGCTTCGTTTATATGGGCGCCGACCCAAACCGGGGTGAGTTTGTCGGCGCCGGGGGGTTCCTCGATAATTCTAAATACATATCCACCTCTCTGGCTAGGAATTTCCACCTTTTTCCATTTTTGGGAACCTTTCCTCTCTCCCACCTTCTCATCATACTTCAGAGGGACGTGAAATGCCCTCCCCACATCTTCGTGGCAACCTCTCTTACTCATCCTCCAGATGGGCGGCAACAGCCTCCCTTGTGCATCACGTGATCACCACTCGACCAATGATGTCTTAGTCGGGCGTGGACGAATCTGCGGCTTTGTTTCAGGAAGAAAAAAATATCTTGCTTAAAAAAAAAATTATCTCTTCCCTTTTCTTCCCCTTAATGGTTTATCATTTCTCCATCCGCGAACGGGACAATATGACAATGGCGGTCATAACGCTTGTTCTACACGTGGTTTACGTCAGGTATTTTATCGCTAATTATCAGAATGTGTGGTCTTCTTGACACAGTCTCAAAAAAAAAACATTTCCAAAGTTCCAGTCGGTCTGTCGCCTCGAAGAAAGAAAGAAAACACATTCATTTTCTTTCGGCACAAATTCCTGATAACAAAATTTTATTATCGCAGGCCAAGGATGCTCGTGGGTGGTTTTTTTAATTTTTCATATCTGTCCAAGTCCTTTTAGTTGTCTGTTTTTCGTCACTTAACGAAATAACATTTTCATTTGAATTTTTCTTTCTCTTTCTCTGGCCAGCCGGTCTGTAGTTGATAATAAGATGTCTTCCCGTACCAATAGTTTGTTTTCATATCCTTAGATAACACAGCCGATGCCAAAACATATCTGATTCTTTTCTTCTTTGCCTTTCTTTTTACTCAGAATTTCCCTGTCATTGTAATGACACTCTTTCGCCATTTGTTACTTATCAAAATATCCTTTTATCCATTGTCTCTTAGCTGTGTGTGTTCTTGCTTATCACTCACGATTCGGTTCTTAGCCTCTCCTTTCCTTCTTTTCTTTCCTTTCCCTTTCTGCCTCGTTAAATGGTGCCACAATCCTCCCCTAACCGGATTGTCATTTACCCGTAAATGACACCTAAAACCAAATACACCATTTAACATGTATCATGCATTTGTCCCATGCAATTCTATACTACTTTCCTACATGCAACGTAATGTTCTCTTTCCAGTTCTTCTGTTCTACATGCAATGTAATGTTCTTTTTCAAGTTCTTCTGTTCTACATGCAATGTAATGTTTTTTTTCATCTTCTTCTGTTCTACATGCATGTAATGTTCTTTTTCTTCTGTTTTACATGCAAGTGTAATGTTCTTTTTCATCTTCTCCTGTTCTACATGCAATGTAATGTTCTTTTTCTTCTTCTGTTTTACATGCAAATGTAATGTTCTTTTTCAAATTCCTCTATTCTATATGTAATGTAATGTGTGCGTGTGCCTGTGGGTGCAGATGTGGTTACTATGGCTTGTTCTTCTTGGTCAATGTTTTCCTCTCCGCTGTGGGAAGTTTTCCGCCGCACGTGGCGGTCTCACTCCAGCCTCCTCCGCTGGTCTTCCTGCAATTTCTTCGCCGATTCTGTATGAGTAAGGAACACTGCTCGGCATCTCCCTCTCGAGTTGCTGCATGCGCATTGGATTGTCGTTCGTTAATCTCCTCTTACTCTTAATCTTCCATACTACTATACCTCCGATGGCTATAACTATGAATGTACCCATCACTATTGACCAACTTATCGCGATCTGCTCATCGCCTTCCCAAGCCATACCTTCATTTCCCAACGCACTTAACTTGTCCCTCAATTGATCCATATCGATCTTTTCTATCGGCTTCATTAGTTCTGGCATTTTATTCAAGGTAACATTGGAGAATCCCTTCACTATTGGCGCCCATAATTCTGTACAATTGACTAAGCCTCTGCCAATCATTTCTATGATTGAATCTTTCTCTTCATATCTTTCTTCTTCCTGGTAATAGGGGGGGGGTAAGGACATAAATATCCCAAATGCCGAACATCCCATGGGTAACTTTAACAGGGATAATGGTGGCCTTACTCTTAATGTCCTTGTGGACTCTCCCCCACACACCCTAGACAAGCTGATAGGTTTCTGTGTGGCTACTGCCCACACCCCGTCTGAAATACTGATAGCTTGTGGTAATGCCGTGTTTGCTAATACCTCTACTTGGCAAGTTCTCTTAATTCCCTCTCTCTTCCCTTCAAACAATTCTAGTATGCACATCTTGTAGTTACCAGTTATATAGATAGGGCTTAACGAGGTACAGGTCCCTAGAGCATCATCTCTACACTTTCTAGCTTCTTCAGCTGTTAGCAACATGAATTTCGTTCTCCCTGAATTTAAAGCTATGTATTCTGTTTCCACCTTGTACCTTGCTATCATTCCAAAACCTTGATCTCTTCTGGGGTAGGGAATGGGTAAATTTATAACCTGGTATATCTCGAATATACTCTCTCTATCTAACAACGGAACAGATATCACAGCCAATAGTCGTCTATTTTCCAACAAGGTCACACATCCCAGTGCATTATAATATTTCCACAATTCTTTGGTGGGGTCCACTGGCAGCCTTAAATGGTGGGGTAACTCGGCCTGTATTCCGAGTAGCACTTCCCTTAGGCGACCCGGGTTTACTATGCTTGGGGAGAGGTGTCCCAATGACAGCATGTCTAATTGCGCTCTCACGTGTTCCAGCAAGGTCGTCAACGACTGACTAGTTTGTCGTACCTTATTCGTAATTGTCATCAGTTGGAAATATTTTTGCATGAATCCGCTCATTTCTTGTAATTCGATCATTACAGTTTCTGTATCATTAATTACCCCTTGTCTCAACCCTGCCAGGTTATCTATTAACCAATTGATTCTGGCTCTATTCTTGGTCACTTCCAACCTTGTCACATTCAATATTGTCACACTCTCCCTTGCCACTTGAGCAAGCGTCCTCTGGTTTACTTCCACTTCTACCAGTTTCCTTCTTATGAATTTAACGTCATCTTCAGCCACTGTTCCAAACAGGACATTTAACGCTTACTACTGATCTCTTTTCCCGCGTCTGCAGTAACTCTATTCCCTTCAGGTAATTTTGCATGTCCCTCCATTGAGCCTCTATCATAGTGGCCTCTGATTCCAGGGAGTGTAGTAAACTAAGATACCCTTTTTCCTTGGGATAATCTTGCCCTACCTTCAACCGGGCTGCATCCAGCTGCGTTAGCTCATTTCTTAACTTATTTAGTAGCGACTCGTATGGTTACAAATCTATCACGAATGTGATCAACCATTTAGACCTGGTTATTATTACTTCACTCGTCTTTTTAAAAATGGTGTTTCGGCTGTGCTTCCCAGCTTCCGCCATCGTCACAATCACTGTGGCTATCACCATCATCATCATCAGCCCTTTCATCTTGATCATTCCTGTAAGGTAACAAAATTCTCTTGTTGTTATTCTTCACAACCATTTAGTCTTGCTCAATTCATCACTCAATTATTCCATAATTTCTTACTACGTTCAGCTCTTCCCTCCTCCAACTAACTCCTAGCAGACAGAATGGCCCGGACAGGTGTGCGTGGCGCTCACTCCCAAAGGTCGTACTTCATGACACCACTGATGGCCAGTCAGCAATGCCAATAATCTTCTTCCGTCCTTCGCGAGATGCAGCCCGCGACTCCATCCCCTCCATCCACATCCACCACAGTCAGCCAGCAGGTTTTTTGGATGAGCCAGTGTCGTTACCTGTCGACACCGAATGTTTCTATTCTGCACAGCCTTCTTTGTTCTACTGAGATTTGGGGTTCTTCACCCTTCTTGATCTCATCTTCCGAGGTGGTCCCTGCTCAACCTCTAACCTTCCCTCTGTGTTTAATTCCCGTCCAGGAGGTGTTTTGTCCTCTTCTTCCTCCCCTGACTCTTCCTTCTGTTTAGAGTACTCGCCCTGGACGTCTTTAATACCTCCTGACTCTATGTCTAGATCTCTCCTGTTCCTTAGCTTTTCCTTGAGCTGGGAAAGGGTATTTGATCCTCTTCCTCCCACTCGCTGGGCCCATCGTCCTGTTCAGAGTGCCTCTTTTTAGAGCCCTTGGCTGCTTGATTGGATCTCCTCGTCTTTCTCTTCCTTTCCTTTGGGCATGGGGGTGCGATGGCGACCTCGCAGGGTCTTCTCTGCACCGATTCAGTCGACGACTGAACACCGCTGATATCTGCCGAGGGTTCCAACCCCGTCACTCGGATCGCTTCGTCTATCTGGCCAAGTCGATCTATCTCCTCATTTTCTTCGGAATCTTCCTCCGTCTCCATTTCTTCCGACTCAACCAGAGTTACCTTCCTTGTCCTTGTCTTCTTAGGCCTCGGCTCGCTCATTTCCAGGTTAGCTATTTCAGCCTTCTTTAGATCATTGGCATGGACCCTCCTTGCTCGTCCTGCCACTTGATCCCATATTACATATGATACTGGACCCGTCTGCTCTACTATCCGGTAGTACGGTTCCCATCTTTCGTCCAGCTTTCCTTCTCTCTGGTGGATTTTGTAGTAGACAAGGTCTCCAACCTTCAATTCTACCACCTTTCTTTCAGCATTCACTCTCTCATTTCTTTTCTTCTGGAACCTCTTTATTCTTCTTCTGGCCTGAACAAATATTTTATGTTGTTGTTCTAGCAACAGCTGATGATGATCTTCTCCCATATACTTTCTTCGGGGCTTCAATAGGTTATCAACAGGCAGGACCACGTCTCTGCCAAACAACATAAAGTAAGGAGAAAATCTGGAGGTTTCGTTTATCGTAAACCTCACGGCCGCCAGAGCCTCTGTCAAATACAAGTACCAGTTTCCAGTGTTCTCTCTGACCAGCTTGGCCAAAACATCTCCCAAGGTTCTATGAAACCTTTCCACTTTAGCATTTCCTTGGGGGTGATATGGAGATGTTTTTACATGCTCTATATTCAAACCTGTCAGCACTTCTCTCATTATGCTGTTTATATTCTCCGTGCCATTATCTGTTACCAACTGCACAGGGGCGCCATACCTAGGGAAGATTTCACTTATTATCAAACCGGCCACAGTTCTAGCCTTCTTGTCTGGTACTGCAAATGCCTCAGGCCAATTTGTTAGCCAATCGACAAAACTCACTATGTAGTTGTTTCCCTGCGCAGTTTCCCCATATGGTCCTGATACATCCATACTCACTTTCTCGAAGGGGAAGTTTGGCACGTCCGTCTCCTCCAATGGTGCCATCTCCTGCCTTCTGCTCTGCGACTGGCACACTACGCAGCTCCGAACATAGTTAGTGACCTCTCCGTACAATTTGGGCCAATAGTACTTTCTTCCTATTAGATCACATGTCCTATCAATTCCCATGTGACCCAACCTCTCGTGGCACTGTTCCAATACCTCTGGTCTTAAACTTTTGGGCACATACAACTTGGGCTTGACTTCCTCATCCCTGCCTGAGAGATAATACAGCCTTTCCTCTATTATGGCATACTTGGTGGTCTCTCCTGCCTTCATCTTTTCTCTCAGGGCAGCTATTTCACTGTCTGCCTGCTCCTTCTCAATTCCTTCTGTCCAGTAGGGATCGGTTATTATCTGTGTGTCCCCTTCTTCTTCCGATTCTAACATAGGGCGATCTTTTAGCTTATCAGAGTTAATTACTCCTATTCTATAGGCTTTATCATCTACTCCCTGCTCTACTTTTACAGATCTTTATTCCAGTTGTTTCGGTATTCTTGGGAGTAAATCTGAGCACGTGTTTTCCTTCCCTGCCAAATACTCTATCTTACAGTGGTAGCCACTTAACTTAAGGGCCCACTGTTGAATCTTCTTATTATTTGTCCACTCTGCTTGCAATAGGTACTGCAGAGGTTTTTGGTCTGTTTTTTATAGTAAAGACCGCACCATTCAAGTAGTAGTCCAGTTTTTGGAGAGCATACATGATAGCATATGCTTCTCTTTCTATTACTGGTCATCTCTGTTGTGTCTCTGAGAACTTATGAGAGAGAAAGTATATCGGTACTTCCTCTGGTATGCCTGGCACTGGTCCTTCTTTATCGGGACACGGCTGGGTAAGAACTGCTCCTACACACTGCTCACTGGCATCAGTGTATAGTACCATGGGCTTGCTGAGGTCTGGGTACGTCAGCAGTGGGACGGCTGTCAACTGTTCTTTTAACGTATCAAATGCCTGTTGACAATCCTCTGTCCACTTGAACCTAGCGTATTTCTTCGTCAGGGCTACTAGTGGTATGGCAATTCTCGAAAATGCCGGGACGAAGCGTCGATAGTAACCTATAGCTTCTATAAAACTTCTTACCTGTCTCACTGTCTTAGGTTCTGGCATTTCCCTTATGACTTTCACCTTATCCATGTCGGGTTTAATACCGTCTCCGTTTATAACAAAGCCCAAATATCTAGTCTCCTCCTTCAGAAACTGACACTTCGACAATTTCAATTTTAAGCCGTGTTTTCTTAACCTTCCCAACACTTGTTTAAATGGAAAAAGTGTTGTTCTACTGTCTCCGAAAATATTAAGATATCGTCCAAATATGCCATGGCAAAGCTCTCGTATCCTCCTAACACTATTGACATCAGCTGTTGGAAGATTCCCGGGGCATTAGCTAAACCGAATGGCATCACCCTGAACTGGAACAGTCCTAGGTGACACGCAAATGGGGCCTTCTCCTTGTCAGCCTCATCAAGGGCTACCTGCCAATACCCGGACCTCAAATCCAACGTAGAGAAGTACTTTGTCTTCCCTAATAATGCCAATATGTCATCTATTAGTGGCAATGGCACCGCCAACGGCTTCGATATAGAATTCAGTTTCCTAAAATCTACACAAAAACGGTGCCCGCCATCTTTCTTATCTACTATTACGATTGGGAAGCTCCAAGGGGAGATCGATCTTTCGATCATCCCAGCTTCCAACATCTCTTCTACTGCCTCTTCTACAAGGGGTCTTTTATGAATAGGTGTCCGGTAGGGTTTTAATTTTACAGGGGGGTGATCTCCGGTGTCGATTTTCATTTTGACTGTGTGGGTCTGGCCCAATTCCTTGTCTGACTGGGCTACCACATCTCGATTATCCCTCAGCAGACCTCCCACCCTGGTTCTAAATTGATCCGATGCTAATATATCTTCGTCCACTATTCCTTCTGTTTGCTCTACAAGTTTTCTTCGTTCCTCTTCGAATCTCACCCGATTCAGAGTCCGTAGGGTTAGCGCTTTCCCTATCTCTTCCCCTCTCCTAACCTTTATAGTCTTTTGGGCCTGGTTCACCATCATAATGGGCACTAATTCAGCTGCCTCCACCACCGTCTCACACAGAGTTACCTCATTCTCTTCTAGGCCCTTCCCCTCCACAGGGACCAACTGCAGGGGTCCTTTTCCTATTTTCTTCCCTGACATTAACCTACCCTTTCCCGACACCGCCGTTCTAGGGGGTAGCTTTACATCTTCCTCCACCACTATTATTATATCTTCTTCCGGTGGGCATCCCAATGGCGTTCTCTCGCCATTCACTATCAGCACAGTGGGGTTGAACTCTATCTGGGCCCTCTGGCTCCGGAGCCAATCTTCTCCCAAGATTGCCTCCGTACACAGGTCGGGGGTTACGTAAAAATTTTGGGTGCTTCTTAATTTCCCAATCCCCACAGGGAGCCTCACCATCCCTTTTATCTTCGGGGGGGGGGTCCATCTGCTTGCGTGACCTCTATGTCCGCTTCCCGTAACCTACTCTTCCGTTTCACCCGCCTGTATGCTTCCTCTCTCAGCAATGACACAGATGCTCCCGTGTCTACCAGAGCTTTCATGGTCTTACCCCCTATCTCTGCTCTACAGGATAGCTCCTTCTCTTGCGTCAGCGAAGAGAACACTTGGGCTTTCCTCTTCCTGGGCCCCCACCCTTGGGTCATCCCAGCCATAGGCGCCGGCAGCAATAAATCACCTTCATTATTCTTACGGGGGGAAGTTCTGCGCTTTTCGCACCTGGGCGGGCCCGGCTGGACCCCTCCCAGTCTTCCGCGGCTGTTCCTAAGGATACAGCTTCTCTTCAAGTGCCCTGGTCTCCTACAAAACCAGCACCTTCTTGCCGGACAGTTCACCGCAAAGTGGCCCACCTGACGACATGTCCAACATTTTGCTCTTTTTCTCTTCAACTGGGCTAACCTCTCGTTTACTCTCGGGGGGACCTGTCCTCTACCCAAGCGGCTCGCCCGACCACTGGTCCAAGCTTTTATTTCCCTTCTTTTTAACTGGGCCACCCTCCCTCTTAATTCCGGGGTGACCCGCTGGCTTTTCCCTGGTCTTGTCTTTTGGGCTCGGCCTTCTTTGTTAATATCGGTGGGGCGCCTTTTCTCAGCCCGCACCACTTGGCCAGGTGTCCTTTCTTTCCACACCTGGTGCACCTGTCCTGTTCGAAGTCTGGGGGCAAAACCCACTTCGTCGGACATTCCGCCGCTCTGTGGTCCCCATGGCCACAGGTCCATCAGACCAGCCCGTATCTACCCGGCGTGGGCTTGTTGCGGACCCGGAGTGAATGTGGCTAATGCAGTGCCGGCATACGAAAAATGTGGCCTTGTGCCAGACACTACACACGACTACCGGATCCACAAACAAAGTAATAAGGAGAGGAGAGAAAGAGGAATATTATATAAATACTCAGCGCGTGTTCTTTCTCATACTAAATTTCACAATCTCCTGGATGTAAAAAGGAAAAGGGGAATATTAAACGTGCATAAGAAGGAAGAAAATTGGTAGGCACAAAGAATTACTGAAGCAAGACTTGCAAATAAACACAATTACAATTTTATTAAATATTCAACAAGTAGGTAGTCTCGTGCGTGGAGACAGAGGTTAAACTGTTGTAACTTGCAAAAAGACTATGAGGCAGTCAAAAATAGTTCATCCAATTTTTGCGCCAAAAAAGGAAACAAGATGGCTTTGGCGGGAACAGTTTCTCTATGCGAAAGTTCTGGAAGGATGTCTGCCCGAGTAATTAGGAACATGAATACAATATTGCAAAGAATAAAAAAATACTCACTGCGGAATTTTTTGTGTTAATGTGAGTGTATGTGAATCTTTTTAAGGTATCTGGTTCATAAGAAAGAAATAAAGTGTTCGTAGTCAGTTTAGCAATTTTGGTCGAAGAGAATTCTGAGTTGCTCGCGTCAAGACGAGGAAGTAGTCTTGGAAAGGTGAGAGACGACCGTATTGCAGATTATAGTAGTGAGTAAAAATAGTTCGTAAGTTCTTTGCATCAAGACGAAGAGGATAGTCTTGGAAAGGTGTGAGACGACGTATTGGAAATTATGGTAGTGAGTGGAGGAATGCTCGTAAGCTGTTCACATCAAGACGAAAGGTTAGTCTTGGGAAGGCGTTAGATATCCCAGCTCGTTTATGGTTAGGAGCGTGGGGTAATAATTGTGTTGTTTCAGCTTCGAGTAGAAAACAGCAACTGATTGGAATCCAAAACGCTGGTCGCACGTGACGTCAGCTCATCGCGCGGGAAAAAAAACAAATTTTAAACATCAGTAGCAGCCAATCCAGAGGGAGTCGGCAACACTATCAGCAGCAGCTGGCTCACCGACGGTTACTACTATAACTAGCCGCACGAGAAGGGGAGGGATGCAATCCACGCATGCGCACGTCTAAATATTACTGTGGAAAATGTTAGGCGTTCCACATGCTTATAAAATCCATGCCTGGTTGACCATGCCTTTCTATTGGGGTCTTCTTCCCACACCTCAGGCTGATCTACTTCTAGCTTGACCCTCCGATTCCACGCGGGGGGTCTTCCGCCTTTCCCCCTTTTTCCGACCTCTTGACTTAGTATCTGGTTCCTTCCACACCTTTTTACCTTTTCACATACGCCCTGGCTCTCCTTGGCCAGCTCTATTGCCGCCGATAGTCTCACCGGCCCCTCTTTTAGCACGTCGTGACGAACACGCTCGTCACTAAGGGCCTCCACATACAGGTCTGCTAACTGGGCCTGCATGACCGCATTGTCTCTAACCACTTCTGGGAAGGCCAATGATGACAGCTTCCCCGCTCGGGCCCCCAATTCTCCAGGGGTTTCGTCCCGCAGCTTGTGTCAGCTCTAAGAGGGCCCTCATGGCCTCTATAGCCGTGCACTCGTCGGTGAATTCTTTGGTCTATAGTCCCTTTAATCTTTCCCAAGACAAGTGGGGTTGACTCTCCAAGAGCTCCTTCATAAACTCAGAGGCTTTCCCCTTTGTGGCATCATATGCCAGATACAGGGTCTCCTGATCTGTGAGTTCATATATAATTCGGCTCTTCTCCAGGATTGCCAGCCAGTTTTTGAAATCTTTCCCACTGCCGTCAAATGGTGGGACCCTCGGTCTACCCAACAACTTTCTCAGGTCAGCTGACAACCCTTGTCTAACCCCCTCTTCAGCCCCCACTGCTCTATCTGAATCATAGTCCGACATATTTAAAGAGAAAGACAATCTACGCAGCAACAATCGAGGTTGGGAAATCAAGCAAAGTGTCCTACCTTACAGACGATTCTGTTCTCGTTCCTCTCGGTCCCGGGTCGTTTTGAGTCCTATTCGAAATTTCTCAGCAACAGCGGTCGATCCAGGATCCTGTCCTGCTGTCACGGTACTAATTGTGGCAGTGACTGTTCCAGGGTCCTATCCTGGTCACGGCACCAGTTGTGACGTCGTCCCCTGGTCGCAGCGCCAACCGTGTCGTTCTATCCCAGTCTACCACGGCACCAACTGTGACGTCCTACTTTGATTCCCAGTCTGCCTACCCACGTTGTGATTTGATCTAGGCAGAGGAAATCAATCAGTCATCGGGGCCGTACTGCAAACCGAGTCCAACGGGGGTGATACCACAAAAATACGCATAAAAGGCAATAAAATGAAAACTCAAAAGTTCAAAGTATCAAAGAAAAAGGTAACAAACTTTATGTCTAGTTGTTCGATACATAGGACTGCATCTATCTCCCGACCCGTTCTATAGATTGTGACACGTCGTTTTCCGCTAGGCAAGTTTTAACACTTCAAGTCGTCTGCTCTCTAAGAAATTGGTGTTTCGGTGGGTCTTTGGACGAAAGTCAAAAGAAAAACTTATTTCGGTGATCTGGATCTAAGTCGCTCTTCAAAATAATTGTTCTTGGTTTGAAGATATGGGCCCGGAAAGTGCGCGAATCTTGGTCAGCTATCTGCGAGGCTTGCCTCAACCGGAGACTGACTCTGGGAATTGCTGGGACTCGACTCATTTCTGCTCGTTGTGGCTTCGTTTATATGGGCGCCGACCAAAACCGGGGTGAGTTTGTCGGCGCCGGAGGGTTCCTCGATAATTCTAAATACATATCCACCTCTCTGGTTAGGAATTTCCACCTTTTTCCATTTTTGGGAACCTTTCCTCTCTCCCACCTTCTCATCATACTTCAGAGGGGCGTGAACTGCCCTCCCAACATCTTCGTGGCAACCTCTCTTACTCATCCTCCAGATGGGCGGCAACAGCCTCCCTTGTGCATCACGTGATCCCCACTCGACCAATGATGTCTTAGTCGGGCGTGGACGAATCTGCGGCTTTGTTTCAGGAAGAAAAAAATATCTTGCTTAAAAAAAAAATTATCTCTTCCCTTTTCTTCCCCTTAATGGTTTATCATTTCTCCATCCGCGAACGGGACAATATGACAATGGCGGTCATAACGCTTGTTCTACACGTGGTTTACGTCAGGTATTTTATCGCTAATTATCAGAATGTGTGGTCTTCTTGACACGGTCTCAAAAAAAAAACATTTCCAAAGTTCCAGTCGGTCTGTCGCCTCGAAGAAAGAAAAAAAACACATTCATTTTCTTTCGGCACAAATTCCTGATAACAAAATTTTATTATCGCAGGCCAAGGATGCTCGTGGGTGGTTTTTTTAATTTTTCATATCTGTCCAAGTCCTTTTAGTTGTCTGTTTTTCGTCACTTAACGAAATAACATTTTCATTTGAATTTTTCTTTATCTTTCTCTGGCCAGCCGGTCTGTAGTTGATAATAAGATGTCTTCCCGTACCAATAGTTTTTCATATCCTTAGATAACACAGCCGATGCCAAAACATATCTGATTCTTTTCTTCTTTCCCTTTCATTTTACTCAGAATTTCCCTGTCATTGTAATGACACTCTTTCGCCATTTGTTACTTATCAAAATATCCTTTTATCCATTGTCTCTTAGCTGTGTGTGTGTTCTTGCTTATCACTGACGATTCGGTTCTTAGCCTCTCCTTTCCTTCTTTTCTTTCCTTTCCCTTTCTGCCTCGTTAAATGGTGCTACAGGGTCCTTGTATGTGAGGCGATTTAAGTTAGTCTCAAGTTTGTGGTCAGCTTCATCGTTGGCTAGGGTGACGTGGTGGTGAACCTGCTTTAGCAGGGCATTAATTTGCATTCCATATGCTCCAGGATCGTCGCTTAAGATTTCTTTTCTGTGTAGAGTAGGTAGGCCGATGTTCGGGTGACGACCGGTAATGGCATAGTGCGGGGAGACACCGGTGGCGCTGTTGGTCGTGGCATTCATGGACGAAACTACAGAATCTAGAACGTCTGTCCATTCACAGTTCCTGTCTTCGCATAACATATAAAGTGCGTTCTTCATCGTGCGATGTTGTCTCTCGATATTTCCTGAGCTTTGCGGGCGCCAAGGACAGTGAAGTTCTTGCGTGATTGACATCTGGTTACAGAATTGTCGATAGACTTCTCCAGTGAAGTGTGTGCCTCAATCAGAGGATACTATGCGTGGAATCTCTCTGTGTCCAAGGAAGAAATGGTACAATCCGCGGGCGGCGTCGATAGCACGGTCTCTCGCACATGGTATGACTGTAAAATGTCGGCTGAAGCTATCCAAGATGGTTAGGATGTAGCGTTTTCCCTTTGAGTTGGGCATTGTGACAAAGTCTATAAAGACGAGATCGAATGGTCTTTTTCCTCGTTTGCAGTGGCCAATGGGCCAGTCGGTACGTCTACTGTAGTTGCCCTTGCACTTAGCACACGTGTCGCAAGAGTCGACATAGGTCTTGATGTCGCGGTTTTTGAATTCCCACCAGTAGCTGGAAAGGAGTTCTCGCATACGGGTAACACCTGAATGGTTGTTGCCCTCGTGTGCCTGGTAGAGGTATCTGGGTCGTAGTTTGTATGGTACAACCAATCTCGGAGAGTGTTTACTGTCTCTTATCATCAAAACGGAGGTGCCTGGTTCTAGAAAAAATTGGTGCAAATGTTTTTTGAAAAGAATAGCTCGGTGGTCGTCAGGATCGATATGAGGTTCGCTTGGAGTGGGTGACTGGAGGGCGCTGATGATCTTTGCCAGGGCGTCGTCATTCTGTTGTTCATTTGCGATGCCGAGGTGGTTGCAGATTTTCTCAGTGGGGATGGTGGTGTTGGAGTGATGGGCGAAGAATGCGTTGGTGACCCGCTTGTGGGTGTTTTGTGGTGTGTGAGTTTTGGGAATGAGCTGTAAACCGTTAAACTCGCCGAGGCACCAAGATGGGATGTATACGCGGAGGTCTGAGCCGCTTACCTCGAATGTCCTGCCTGGCGGTGTAGGGTCGTTCGGGGCTTTCGTTTTCTTATGTCCGCAACCTCTGCTGAGCATGTCAGCCCATACATTTGATTCGCCTTCAACATATTCCAAGACGAATTTATAACATGAAATTGCCATCGTCGTATTTTGGCATTATTGAACTCTCGTTGGTCCAGATATGTCAGCGATCTGTGGTCGGTGAAGATGACGAAGGGGCGGTTGCGAAAGAAATAATCAAATTTCAATATTGCCCACTTTATTGCATATGCCTCGCGTTCCGTCGTGGACCAGTTCTGTTCCGTGGAGTTGAATGTATGGGAAGCGACCGCTATGATATCTTTCTTCCCGTTGTCGGCTTCTTGCATTAAGATTGCTCCACATGCGACGTCACTGGCGTCGGTGGTGAGTGTGAAAAGTTTGGAGAAATCTGGAAACGAGATGACGGGTGGCGAAGAGAGACGGTCCTTGATTTTTTTGAAGGCTCTGTCGGCATTTTGCGTCCAGACAAACGGTTTATTAACCTTGTTGAGTTCGTGTATGGGACTGATAAGTTTTGAAAACATCTCTGACCTGATTTGTTCGTGAAGACGTGTCTCTAGGAATTGTCTGATCGACACTAAACGGCCGATAAGGCTTTGTAATTCCTTTTTTGCTGTTGGAGGTTTCATTTCCCTGATGGCACAAACGTATTCTGGATCAGCCTTGAATCCTTCGCTCTTTACTATGCGTCCGAGGAATTTTGCCTCTGATGCGAGGAAGGAACATTTATCGGGATTCAGCTTGAGTCCGAATTTTCGGAGGGCAGTAAAAAATTGTTCGAGGGAGAGTATGTACTCTCTAAATGTTCTAGCGTGGACCAGGTTGTCGTCGATATAGGAGGAAATGTTGTCACGGGATGTGACCGTGGCTAGAGCTTCTGCTATGCAACGGGAGAAGATTTGTCCGGCAGATGTAAGGCCGAAGGCCAGGCGCGTGTATTGATAGCATTGATCCTTCCATGTAAATGCTGTTTTATATCGGTTTCGCTTGTCGATCTCAATTTGCCAGTAGCCGCTGCGTAGATCGAGGATAGTAAAATATCTATTGCCTTTGCCGATTTTGTTGAACAAGTGGTCGATCCTTGGCATTGGGTAAGGGTCAAGATCGACTAAGACCTTGTTGAGAGTTCTTTTAAAGTTAGCAACGACACGAATCGATCCGTTTTTCTTGCGTACGGCAAATACAGGGCTATTGAAGCCTTTGGGGTCGCTGCAGTTTTCAATGATACCTTCATCAGCCATATGCTTAATTTCGGTATCTACGTCTGCTTCCAAAGCCTGGGCTATCGGGTGTTGTTTCTGGCTGCGAGACTGGCCGTTGGTTGGTATGCGGATGGATCTGTTGAATGTGCCTTTGCTACTGCTTTCTGTGCCGATAATGTCAGCGTAGCGAATGAGTAAGTTTGCAGTGGCCTCTACTTCGTCTCGGTTCGGGTGGTTTGGTAGCGATAGCCCCGTGTTATGCTTTAGCCAGGTTAGCTTTTGATCCAGTGTCTGGATGTTGGGCTGTAATTCCATAGTAGGCTAGTTTTGGATGATGTCAGCTTGGGCGCCATATGCTGGATCGTTGGTTGACGATGACGGTGATATGATTGCGGCTGTGTGTGCTGTGTATCCTGAGGAAAGTGTGCGTCTGACTTCTATAGTCGCATTTTGGTTGTCGATTAGATAGGAATCGAGCGTGTTGTGACATAGGATATTTTGGCCGATCAGGATCGGTGTGGTTTGGGTAGTTACCAGCACATTAACCTTTTTGAATGTGTGTGAGTCTCGACTGCCGATGGTGATGTCGCAAGTCAGTTCGCCGAGGGCGGTGGTGCTGCCGTTGATTCCTTTTACTACGAAGTCGGAGCGGGTCATGAGTTTCTTGGCTCCTCTGGGTAACTGAGATATTGGCACGATGCAGGTGAAGCATCCAGAGTCTAGCACTGCGACGCCAGAGAAGGTGATGTCCCTGAAGTAGAAGGTGGACTCGACGAGCGGTGAGTGGTGAGCGAGTCCTTGAAAGTTGAAGGTGTGATGGCTGACGTAGGGGCATGGCGAACGAGGCATCACATCTCGTCCTGCCTGAAGCGAAAATCCTGTTCCACATCATTTATGGCTTGTATATTATCATTCGTTGTGGCGATATGGGCCTGTGCCTGAGTGCGAGGTGGGTGGCGATATAGGCAGTTGCGTCCATGGTGGCAGGGGCGACCTCTGAGGTAGTTCTTGCACACGCTGATTCGTGGTGTGTGTTGATGGTTTCTGCGTGTCGGATGGTGGCCATGTTCGGGAGGGTTGGTGAGGCCCGTCTGCTGTGGCTTTGGTTGGCTGCTGGGTCGGAGTGGCGCGTTTCTTTGGCTTGACCGCTGTGGTTTCTGTGTGAAATACACAGTGTTGTGCGAAGTCGTGTCGTTGGATTTTACACCGCGATCAATGTATATTTGAGCATCGGAGGCTATGCCAATGTCTGAATAGTGGTTGTCCATTGTCTTGACAAAATGTGGGTAAAGATTTGAGTTCCAAATTTTCACCTTTTCGCTCATTAGCATAGCGCCGATGATAGAAATAAGTCCGTCGACTGTTAAGTCTGTATTTTTGTCTTTTTTGTATTTGTTTTTTTTATGTGGATGGCTGCCTCTCTAAGGGTGTTTTCGAGTCGACCCGCGAAGTCTGTTAATTTTTCGCCGTCTCGCCGTTCCAGATCCCAGGCTCGACTGAGGTGTTGGAAGTTAGTCATCTGGCTTCCGTGGGCTCCTAATAAGTATTCCTTCAGTTGTTCGAAGGTGGATATGTCCTTTTTTGAGTCAACCATCTGCTGAAAGATACTTTGGTCCAGTAAATCTTTAGCAGACTTGACGAATTCGCATTCCAGGCTGGGATAGGTGCTGAGTTCTGGCGTGACGTGGATTGTGTATGCTTTGTTTAGGGCCGTGATGAATCGGTTCACGTCGTGTCCAGGGTGAAAAGTTCTCTCTAGCTTCAATATGTCGCGTATAGTTTGTTGGCGCATTATTAAGCTGTAATCGCCGTTTGTTTGAGCGGTGGGAGGTGTTGAAGTAGTTGATTTTAGGGCAGTCAGCATGTCTTTTATGTCGGCTTGAATTTCTTGTATCGTGGCTTCGGAAGGCTGTGTTGGTCCCGTTTTCAAGTTGAATAGTAGTGTTTTATGTTCCTTGATGAGAGTAAATAGTTCGGCTCGGGTGAAGCTCGTGTAGTCGGCCATATTTCTCTTGCTGTACGCTTCTGACACCAGTGTTATAGACAAGCGTATGATTGCAAGAAAGAAATACGACAACAGTAGAAATAGGTTTACGTGGTTTATTTCAACAGGAACGTGAGGGTTTGGGACAGCTACCTTGTGGTATAGTTCATAAGCCGGCTTCGGATCTAGGTCGATCTCTCATAGTAGTTCACACATGTTGACGGTGGTTGATGCTCTCCTGCTGACAGCTGCTGACCGCTGCTGACCGTGACAGGTCTCTAACCTGGCCACCTGTGTACTGCCCGTTGAACTTCCATGTGACACCTTTTATAGAGTTTTTTTGTGGCTTAACAGGCTCGAAAAACGAAGCGAGTATAATTAGGAGGGAAGCATTTTTATTGGACGAAAAATAGAACACTTTAAATATTATTTTATTTTTCGACCGGAACACGTGTGTCGGGAACATTTGTAAACGAAGATAATGGTCATTTTGTGACGGGGCTTTGTCCCGTTCACATCCGGCTCTTGCTCTTGAGTATTTGCCTGTAATTCAGCCGAGATATGTATTATTTTATTTTATAACATCAACGAACACTCGATGCCACTTTTGTAATATCAACGAATACTCGTTGTCACTTTCGTAATGTTCGTTGTAGTAGAAACTTTGTAATCGCAGATACAACTATAGTAACGCCGTTGAAAAATACTGGTGTCAGAGTTCTTCGAATAATACTTGCACCAATAGTACTTGCTCGATAATACTCGCTCGAATAATAATCTGTATAGTGATCCGAATAGAGAAATAGTATAGTGAATAGAGTAGAGAATAGCGATCCGAATAGTAACAGAGGATAGAGTAGAAATAATGATCCGTATAATAATAGAGTATAGAAAAGAAATGGTGGTCAATTAAACGCCACGCTAATTCCCATATATATATTTCCTTTGACTTGACTTGTATCGGTTTTCACCCTGGTACAGCATCACGGACTATCGCTGCCCACGCTCGCCGATCCTGAGCCAGGTCACACGGAATGGCGAGCCAATCGCGATTCCATCGTCGAAGATCAACTACTTGTGGACCCGATAGTTCTGCTAGGTCATCTTTGATTGTATTAGCCCACGTCCTCAGCTGCCCACCGACACGTTTTCGCCAGCCAGGAAGAGAGGGAAGGAGAAGTACATCGTGGATGAGCTCTCTCTCCGGGCGTAGAGCTGCGTGCCCGATCCATCGGAGACGACGCTGGAGAAGGACGGGGACGGAGACTCAGGTGACGACGTAGAGCGGCTGTGGGCACACGATCGATTCGGCAGCATCGTAGAATGCAGCGAAGGCAATCGTTGTCGAACACTTCAAGCCTTCGTAGGTCAACCGCTCTAAGTGGCCACGTTTCGCAGCCATAGAGAAGGATAGTCCGAACAATAGCTTGATAGATGCGCCCCTTCGTAGCCGTGGAAATCTCCCGCCGTCCAGTAGTGACCGCTTGAGACACACGAATGCGGACCTTGCAGCTCCTATACGGCGTTCAACCTCAGTAGCAGCCTGCCCGGATGGTATAATGGTTCAACCGATATAAACGAAGGACTGCACGTCCTCCAGATTGACTCCGTCCAGCGTCAGTGGCATCCAGTTGACTGGATCAATCAGGGATGACATAACTTTGGTCTTCGAGGCATTGTTGGTCATACCTACATCCCGTGCTGCAGCTTGCACATCGTCACAGTTCGATCCGACCAAGACAATGTCGTCCGCGTAGGCCAGGTCAGAAACCCTGACTTTCCGACCAACCGCAACTCCAGCGTAGTGCCGAAGGGCCTTACCGAGGATGTAGTCAATTGTATAGTTGAATAAGGTAGGTGATAGGGCACACCCTTGCCGCACACCAGTCTTCACCTCAAGCGTCTCCGACTCCTCACCATAAGCACGAACACGGGCTCGCGTCTACCGGTAGTAGCCCTTGATGAGACGAAGGAGTTTAGCGGGCATGCCATCGGCCTCCATGATACGCCAGAGTGAGCCTCTATCAACGGAGTCGAAGGCCGCAAATTCGACGAAGCAGATGACTGTTGGTTGCTGGTATGCCTATCGTTGTTCGAGGGTGCGCCGCAGGCTAAAGATCTGCCTGGGCGGAAGCCACTCCGAGACGGGCGAGTTCGCAGATCACGGATGCCTTGATATGTTCGCAGGAGAAGCACTACAAATACTTTGGCCACCACATCGATGAGGCTGATTCCTCTGTAGTTCGAGCAGAGTCTCCTATCACCCTTTTTGAAAAAAGGTAGTAGGATGGCCTCACTCCAATCGGCAGGGTAGGTCTCAGAGAGTCAGACCGCATTGAAGACACGATGCACCCAGGAGGCAAATACATCTGGCACGGCTTTATATACTTCTGCAGGTATACCATCCTCACCAGGAGCCTTGTTGTTACGCAGATGGCGCAGAATATCTCGCACTTCATCTACCGTTGGGGGTGCAGTGTTGCAGTCGTATTCATCGGTCGGTTCAACGGCCACTTCCGTCAGATGATTGAGTATCTCGTTAAAATGCTCTTTCCACCGATTTAGCCGCTCGCCCAGACCTGCGATAATAGCACCATCACGGGAGCGAAGCGTCTCACTCACCCCCGTAGTTCCGCGACTCGCCCGCCTCACCATCTGGTTGAGTTTACGAGAGTCGCCCACCTGCTGTGTCAATGATAAGAAAAAAAGGTGGGAGCCTTAGCTCTACAGTACACTTTCAGTCCTTTCAAGGTTCAAAAGGTTTTATCTTTTTTCTTTTCTCTCTTGTGTAGACAAGGTTCTCTTCTTGGTGATCAAATTCCCTTCTTTCTTCACTTATTTTCCTCCCGTCCCCCGGGAAATTACCCCTTTCTTTTACGGCCGCTAAAAGATGAAAATTTACTTAAACACGTGGTAAAACGCTTTTTTGAAAGCGCACGTGTTTTCTGATTCTTCTGAAACGGCTTTAGCCCCAAACTCCACTTATGGACTTCTTTTCAAACTTTCTTTTCTGGGGCTTCTTCGAGAGGACTTCTCAAAACTTTCTCTGTGGGGGGAAACTTGCCCTCAGCAACTTTGTTACTCGTGCATCCTTCACTTATGTGCAAAAGCTGTCTGCCTTTTCAGCAGGGAGAGAGAAATAACTTCCTGTCTCCAAGCGGTCTCGTTTCCATCTGCTGCTAATGTCCAGTCCCAGTTCTCCCTTCCCTTTCAAAGGGGGGAGGTTCACCTTTGAACCGTCCAATCACAGTTCATTAAAAAAATATATCAGCAAGTTCTTAGGGCCAGTAACACAGTGAGTGTCTTTTGCTCTCCCCTGACCTAAAAACTTTCAAATATTTTGGTATCAGGCCAACTCCGTGAGCAAATTAAAAACATTCCTTGATTTTTTTTTGTCCTTAACTTTGAACTTAATCAAAAAAAAAAAAATTCCCATTCTTAGATGTTCTCATAGAATCCAGTAACAACACTTTTACCACCCCATTGTATAAAAAACACACGAGCAGAAACTCTTGCCTCCTTAATTTTAAGAGTGAATGCCCAACTCAGATACAAAAATAGCAGTGATAAAAAAACTTCCTAAAGAGAACACTTGAGAATTAATTATCTTGTCTACTTTTCCTTAAAGAACTCAAAAATGCCAGACAGACATTAGTTAACAATGGTTTTCCTAAACACTTCATCGGTCACCAGATTAGCCTAGTTCTTTCCAAAGTAAATAATAACGATACTGAACATACAAACAAAAATAACATAAATATTTTCAACAAAAGGCAAATGCATGTCAACTACAAACAAGATGAATCTTTACTTAGAAATATCATAAAGAAATACAATATCCCCAGTTGACCCGAACAAAAAAATTAAATTATCTACTACAAAAATTTAAAATAGCTAAACGTAACTTCAGAAATAACAACAGATCTGCAAAATCAAAACTACAAAGAACGAACATTATTTACAAGTTCAAATGCCCCTTAAGGAAATGTATTCCTGATCAAACCAAACTCATAAATAATTACATCGGTCACATGCCTATCCAGACGACTTACGTTACACCTATCCGACCATAGCTCCATCAGAATCAATTTAAACATACACACAAACGTACCAGACTCCATCCGAAACTACTAGTAGAAAGTACAAATATAATAACCTCATGCACATGTAAAAAAATAAAAAATAATGGAAGCGTTAATAATAAAAAAGAAAAAACCAACACTCAATAATAGTAACCACGAACACCCCCACAATGTGGTGACTGTGTTCGAAAAATAAAATATCCTTATAACTCTAGATGCATACACACAACCCATCCATACAGTTGAAAAGTAAAAATAAAATCATCCTTGATAATGGCTAAAAGTATAGCCGAAAGCACTCAGAATTACAGAACATTTGGACAGTTTCTACACACTCTGTGTCCAGAAAAGAAAACACTTTTTCGAACACTAGAAATTTTCTTTTAATTAAATAAGAAGTTTAATTGCAGTATCTTGTCTGTCGTCTTTAAGGAAACATGTACAAATGAAAGATTGTTACCTAAATACACAATATATATATATATATATATATATATATATATATATATATATATATATATATAGAACAGTCCGACTAAGAGAATTAAATCCGGATCATTATATATATATATTCACAGTTCGGTTCTGGAAATTAAACCCGGCCCATTCTGATCTGACGCAAGCATTATACCATTGAGCCAACAGGCCTCGGTGTTGAAGAGGAAACTAAGTTACTAGATGATCCTTTCTGGTGGGTTGATACTATACAAGCATGCGGAACGCACATGGCCTGACGCCTCTGGGTGTTGACTTCAATGTCCACTTTTATATTTACATACGCTTTTCCCTGATATTCAACACTTTAACCCATAAATATATGACGTCTTAAAACTATATTTTATCATATATATATATATATATATATATATATATATATATATATATATATGTGTGTGTGTGTGTGTGTGTGTGTGTGTGTGTGTGTGTGTGTGTGTTGACGTGGATAAATCAAATAACTAGATATTAGCAACCGTATATACAGTGACACGCATAAGTATTGGATACATGTTATTTTCTGTTATAACTCTAGTTTATGTTCGCCATTTTGACTGATATTTGGAATGTGGAAGGAAAATTAAAAACTCATGGTTGAATCCATTTTTATTATCAAAGTTCAAAATTACCCTATGTAAAAGTATTGGATACATGACACTTTTTTCAAATTTCCAATCGAAACTTTGTATTTTAAAAGACTTTAAATATTCAAATTTTCGATAGTATTGGAATGTTATCTCTGACCAATCAGAGAAGCACACAATTGTTTACAAAATAGTGCTACTAATCATCTGAGTCTTTGATGTGCATTCTGCAATTCAAGGATTAAAAATGGCAAAAACTAAAGAATTATCCAGAGATATGCGAGATAGAATCATTGAACGTCACAAATGAGGACAAGGTTACCGAAAAATTAGCAAAGAAATGAATTTAGCACTAAGTACAGTAGGAAATATCATAAGACCGAGAAAAATAAATGAGAGTACTTCAAGGTGGATTCAGCAGAAATGTGCAAAAAAAACCTTCATTACTCGTTCTGAAATTAAAACTGATCTTGAGGGTGCTGGAATTAATGTAAGTAAGGATACCATTAGCAGAGCTCTATATCATACAGGCTTTCATTCAAGATCACCAAGAAAATGCCTTTACCGAAAACCAAACATGTCAAAGACCGATTAAAGTTTGTCGAAACTTATGAAAAGAAAGGTATGCAGTTTTGGGAAAACGTAATCTGGTCGGATGAAACGAAAGTTGAACTATTCGGAAGGAACACATCAACAAGTGTTTGGCGAAAAAATGGCACTGCCTTCAACAAGCACAATACCATCCACACAGTTAAGTTTGGGGGTGCTTCCATTATGATATGGGGATGCTTTTCATCCAAGGGCACTGGTGAGTTACAAGTTATCCATGGTAGAATGAATGGTAGCATGTACAGGGAGATTCTAGAGAAGAACCTTCAGAAATCTGCAACTTCTTTAGGACATGGTTGGAATTTCGTGCTTCAACACGACAATGATCCTAAACATACCGCAAAACTTACAAAGGAATGGTTTGAAAATAATGGTATTAGTACTCTCAATTGGCCAAGTCAGTCTCCTGACTTGAATACAATTGAGAATTTGTGGAATACTTTGAAGGTTAAAGTTCATAAGCGGAATCCACAAAATATCAAGCAATTAGAGGAATTATGCAAGGAAGAATGGGGTAAAGTAACGGTGGATCAGTGTGGAAAACTTGTGACCAACTATAGAAAAGCGACTGGAAACAGTGAAACAAAACAGAGGCTACACAACAAAATATTAAATTGATGTATCCAATACTTTTGCATAGGGTAATTTTGAACTTTGATAAAAAAAAAAATGGATTCAACCATGAGTTTTTAATTTTCCTTCCACATACAACTAAAATAACTTTACGAGATATTACTTACTTATCAGGCAAAATGGCGAACATAAACTAGAGTTATAACAGAAAATAACATGTATCCAATACTTATGCGTGTCACTGTATGTGCGTTAGCGTACATACACGGGTAAACGAATAAATATTTACTTAATTTCAAGGTGTAAACAAAACAGTGTTTAATGTGGTTACACAGTGCTAAGAAGTATATATTAATAGATATACATATATCTACGTTCGAAGTGCAACTTAAATTTTTTTGTTCTACTAACTCATCAGGCACAAATTATTACTTTTGATTTAAAAATATATATATATATATATATATACTGGGTCTCATGGGAGGAACGCTAAATATATATAGTCACAGTATATACAATTGGGAGAAACAAGTATTCGTACACATGCAAATTTTTAATTTATTGTATTTCCAACTAATGAATAAACATACTTTTCATATAATTAACTGTACACAGATGCATAATAACTAAATATGCACAGAAAACAGAAAAATGTTGATTTTACAATAATAAATCCCATTTACCTCTTTTAATGGGTGAAAAAAGTAATATTCATTTAATACTTTGTAGAATAACCATTATTCGTTTCTCCAGCAACCAACCTCTTCCTGTAGTTCTCAATTAATGATTTGTATTTTAGTTGGTATTTTATTCCATTCTTCTTCGCATATGGTCTTCAGATCTGGGATGTTTGTTGGAGCTCTCGATTGAATTTGAATTTTCAAATAACACCAAAGATTTTCAATTGGGTTTAAATCTGGGGACTGACTTGGCTATTTCAGGATATTTACATTATTTTCAGCACGCCCCTTTCTTCATAGATTTTGCAGTGTGCTTAGAATCATTATCTTGTTGGAAGATCCAATCAGGAGGGAGTTCAATATTTTCATCCGAAATCATTAAATTTGCTTCCAAAATATTTTGATATGCTGCGGCATTCATCTATTACTGATATGTTGCCAGTATCTTTTGCAGAAAAACATCACCAAACCATGATGTTGCCGCCACCAAATTTCACTGTTGGAACTGTGTTCTTTTGTTTGAAGAGGTCGCCATCTTTCCTCCATACATGATTTCTAGAATTACATCCAAACAACTCAATTTTGGTTTCGTTTGTCTATTATACTCTTTCCTAATACGATTTTTTCTTATCCTTATGTTCACGAAGAATTTCAACCTGGCATCACTGTGTCTTTTCAATAGCAATGGAGTTTTCCGAGGGAAGCGTGAATTTAGATTGTTCGTATGAATTTCATTGCTTATTGTCCGATTAATGACAGATTCTTGATGAAAGCAAATTATCTTGCAACTCTTGACGAGAAACCATTGAACTTTGTTTAATTTGACACATTAATTTCCTCAAAGATCTTGAAGAAATCTTCCGTGGAGAAGTGGTTCTTCTTTTGTTTTCAACAGTTTTGAGATCTTTATACCTTGCAATGAATGAACCGATGGTAGTAAATGGGATATTCAGGTTGTCTGAAATTGTCCTGTAGATTTTACCTTCTTTCCAGAGCTTAACAATCAGTTCCTTTTGGGAATTTCTCAATTCTTTAAATCAAATTTTTTTTATGTTTTCTATTCATATTTAGTTATTATGCATCTGTGTTAATGATATGAAAAGTATGTTAAAATTGTTTCCTCTCACTGTATTTGATGAGAGCTTCTTGAACGAATATCAATTACAGAATGTTCTGTTTATATTTTTTAGACTAAAAATAACTATTGATATAATTATTGGAACATTCTAGAATATTACACTTGAATATTAAAGTAATTTAAAGTTTTTAAAATCTGAAATTTGCATTGTACAAATACTTTTCCCTTATTAAAATGGATAAAATGGGATTTATTTCTATTAAATCGAAAAGTTTTCCTGTTTTTTTCTATTCATATTTAGTTATTATGCATCTGTGTACAGTTACTTATATGAAAATTATGTTAAAATTGTTTTCCATAATGTATATATATATATATATATATATATATATATATATATATATATATATATATATATAGCTGGTTACTCGTATTCGACGATACCCGTCTACTAGAGTGGCTAGCCAATCCCTATTGCAGACGCTTGCTCAGGCGCATTTGTGTTTATACTGCAACTATGCTGACCAACAATTTGAACAAGGCGAGCACGCTCAAGCCCTTGGCCATGATCACTTGTGACTTCATGCTAGTACAACTATCGACGGTCCCCATCTACCCAATTTAACTCGCTTGGGTCAACCTGTGGTATGGTTTTTAGGTACTTTTCAATGGCATCGACCACTCCTGTCCGATAACATCAGGAAGTCTCCTTCCTGACAAATCGACGATGGTGAGATTCGAACCTGGGTCTCGTGGTGAGTATGCGAAGTTTCTAACCACTCGGCCACGTCTGTCTGTCTCTCTCTCTCTCTCTCTCTCTCTCTCTCACACACACACACACACACACATATATACACTATATATATATATATATATATATATATATATGTGTGTGTGTGTGTGTGTGTGTGTGTGTGTGGTTATTATGTTTGCGTTTTCTAATAGTATGTTTTGAATGGAGTCTGGTAAGTTTATGTGTGTGTTCAAATGGGTTCTAATGGAGCTATGGTCAGATAGGTGTAACGTAAGCCGTCTGGGTAGGCATGTAGTTGTGTGACCGATGTACTTATTTATGAGTTCGGTTTGATCACGAACAGAGTTCCTTAAGGGGCATTTGAACTCATAAATAATGTTCATTCATTGTAATTTTGACTTAGCTGGTGTGTTGTTTATTTTTTTGTTAGCTGTCTTAAATTTTTTTATCGTAGATAATTAATTTGATTTTTTTATTCGGGTCTCTTAACAATATTAACTACGAACACGGCCACAATGTGCTGACTGTGTTCGGAAAATAAAAAATCTCTATAACACACTAAAAACATGCACATAACGCTCACACTCTATTAAACTGAAAAAATAAAATCATCCTTGATAATGGCTAAAAGTATAGCCGAAATCGCTCGGAACTATAGAACATTTGAACAGTTTCTACACACCCTGTGTCCAAAAAAAAAAAGGCTCTTGTTCGAACACAAGAAAAATTAAATAAAAAGCTTAAGCGTAGTACCTTGTCTGTCGTTTTTAATGAAACATTCTTAAATTAAACTAAACATGCGAAAATTTCTTACTGACTCCATTTACTACTTCAACTCAGATTATCACTCCGACTGACTACTTGATATGTTTGTGCTTTTATTTATACAAGGTGCACAGACAGTAGTAGACATATGAAAACACGCATATTTAACAAAAAATGCTCCATTCACTTTGAAAGTGTGTTTCTTGAAGAGTATAAAATGTTTAATAACTATGCCTACTCGAAAGCTGAAATTTTGCAGATTAATAATTTGATATGTTTTAAATTCTGTGCAACTTTTTTCTTTCTCCATAAACTATGAGTTAGTTAAATTTTATTTTAAGTTGGTATCCACTCAGTAGGTATGTCACATCTTATTAATAATTTTTAATAAAATAAGCTTTTATTTAGTTAGACGAAACTGATTAATCAATAGAATATGTTCTAATAATGTTTCTGCTATTATTTTAATCTGTTTAATTTGCTCATTTTACCAAATCTTAATTTATATAGATTTTAAAAAATTTCTTCACAAACATTACAATGTAAAGCTGTAGGGACAATATTATTAATAAATAAAATAATAATAATAATGAATATCAAATAAAATAAAGCAAATAACATTAAAACTTTGTTTAAAATAAAATAAATAAAACCAAAATAATAAAAGTTATCCCAGCATGCAACAGAAAACGTTTCCTGTCTGAAATGGACTTTGAGCCAAAAAACACTGTACTCATTCTCTTTGCTACTGATCCTCAAGACGTCCATCTTCTCTCCTCTCCCATATTGCTTGTCATAACCGAAGTGACTTTCTTCCTTTATCACATACAACTTTAAAACATATAACTAAAATACACACACCTGTACACAAAAATAAATAAAATTATATGAATTTAATTTACAATTTAACATGCTGTTAATATTATTTTCTTGTATGTTTTCATTCCTGTGAACATGAGGCTATCCCTGCTGGTATGATGTGAGTAACCCACAGATCTTTGTCTAGTTCTCATTACATTATTATTGCAGTAATCAATTAACTCCCCTTGTTTTTGGAATGCAAGTTCAGAAGATTCAAATTCAAAATTTAAATTACTATTTTACAAATAATCAAATTCATTTTTGCCAACAGGAAGTTTCACTGGACCCTGTAGTGAATCAAATTCATTTTTGCCAACAGGAAATTTCACTGGACCCTGTAGTGAATCAAATTCATTTTTGCCAACAGGAAATTTCACTGGACCCTGTAGTGAATCAAATTCATTTTTGCCAACAGGAAGTTTCACTGGACCCTGTAGTGAATCAAATTCATTTTTGCCAACAGGAAGTTTCACTGGACCCTGTAGTGAATCAAATTCATTTTTGCCAACAGGAAATTTCACTGGACCCTGTAGTGAATCAAATTCATTTTTGCCAACAGGAAATTTCACTGGACCCTGTAGTGAATAGGTGCTACAATTTGTAATGGATAAAGTTGTTGTTACTCACCAGTTATGGCTGATCAGGATGAAAACTTTCAAAGAAAAATGAATTCAATATTTTCAAAAGAAACAAATTCAACACGTAAAGGATTTTTATACATACTAGCAGAGCTCCCCGGCATTGCCCGGGATTTAAAAAGTTAAAAATAAACTTATAACAACAATATGACTTCAAATTCATTTATCCAAACACAAAAACATCTTTAAACAGTTTTTACACTACTTCTTGATAGACAATATTCTTTGTCTTTCTTGTGGTGCATAAACAAACAAATTAGTTTTACTTCCCACACATGAACAAACAACATACACCTGCTGATGAGAGAAACAGGATTTTTCAAACTGACCCCAATAACTGACAGAGTCTGGCTTTGTGCTTTGTTAATAGACACAGCAAAGCTTACTCGTATAGAAAATTGAAGTCTCCTAAATGTGAATGGAATATCCAACCCTGATGGAATAAGGGGGATCCTGGGGATCTTTGCCTTTTCCATACCCAGTAAGAATCGATGCCTCAGTTACATGTGGCATCAACTTCTTAACCCCCAGTCTGGTACGATTACAAAGTCTTGGTGGGTTCCGATTCTGTAATAATAGCATTAAGGTACCCCCACCTTGAGTTCCAGTCTATGTGCAGGTAGTCCGGGAGATTCTGGAGAATTCAGAAATTTCGTTAGATAATTGACTACCAGTTCTAGATCTGGAATGGTATCCACTGACCTCTAGAGATATGAGATGTTTCCAGGAGGGGGGGGGACTGCAACAGTTGGTCACTGATTCTGTCAACTGCTTTGTTGTTTGGAGCTAGTATTGCCTTGTCACATAACCAATTGTAGTTTTTGTAATTATGGTGGAGGTTTGGGAAAACCTTGGCCTTCAGCTCATCAGCAGTACCGACAACATTGTAGACCGAGCTAATGGTCATCTCTCCATTGACATCTAAAGGTACGTTGTGTGACGTGCTCCCTCGGGCCATCTTGGAAAAAAGAAAAAAAATAATAAAGACAACCTTAACCAGCACATGCTTAACCTGGAGTCAAATCCATTTCAATCCTCTCTCTGTAACCCCACTCTCTCACTGATCATACACCCTTTCTTATATCTTTCTCCAACTCCATTCTCTCATTAAATATACGCTCGCCTATCCATCTTTTGGTTGACCCCTCACGCTATAAAGTCAAGACAGATAAGCAGCCGAAAAGACAATAGCAGTCGTGCGGAAAATAACTAAAAGTGGAAGACATGCCCAAATAAGGCCCACGTAACCAACCCAGACTACACACTCGGGAAACTTAACAGTGGCGTCTGTTAGGCATATCCAATATATGGTGGTCAAATTGAAATAAGGAAGGTCCACAATTTATGGAAAGAAAATTATATACGTGTCTATTTATTGAAGATTAACGAAAGAAGAGAGTAAAGGAAAAAAAGGAGAAAAGTAATTTCAAAAGAGAAAAGTTCCAAATGAAAGGGGCGCAAATCAGGATGTCAAATTTTATCTTTAACATCCCCTTTAAACATTGCATCCTGATAATTTGAGTTTTACTCTAGTCTATGTGGGTTCTTACCAGGAGCTTGGTGAAGCAGACTGCTGTTTATTCTCGTCGGTTGGCATATAGTTTAGTTGTAATGTTGCAGAGGTGAATATGAAATGAGTTCGAAATGTGATCAGAAGGTTTTCAGTTACATAAACTTGGCTGAGTGTGTAAAACTTCACTCTTCCACAACATTTAAATTTTGATGTATGGCACAAAACAGACAAAGACAATCATAAGATGACTACATAAAACTATAACAAGATATTTATATACAAAATGATACAGTTGTTAAGAATAATTGCTCAGAGATTTTTAGCTGAGTTTCAAAGTTCAGTAATGTTACTTACATGAATTTAAAATGTTCTTTCAAAAGTAACAATGTCTTTTAGTACAGAAATTTTACGATACAAAAATAAAAGTTGCTTACCCTTAACTAGAATAACTGTTTGTTGAAAGATAGAATTTTTTTTTATCAGGTCTCACAATGAAAGTAGTTTGTTCTTTTCGAAGAAATGTTTTTGTGAATTAGTTAAATGTTTTGTATAATATAGATATTGTGAGAATATATAGAACTTTGGATTTAATGTTTCAAGAATTTGTTAGGCACTAAACAGAATTTAATTTTGTACTTCTGAAAAATAATTAAAAAAAGAATCATGCCGCTAAATAAATGTTCACCAAGAGATGTAAATTTTGTTAAATAAAGCTGAGTGAGAATGTTGCTTGAATTATGTCCTGAAGAGCTGAAAACGTGTTTGGAAAACTTGTAGTTTCAGGAAAAATATTTTTCTTTTAAATTCTTTCTGGTGAATAAGTGGAAATTAGTATAATATCCAAGTTAATTTTCTTCAGCGTGGTAACGACGTGTCTGGTTGATTTTTCTTTTGTCTCACTGATGAGATACGTTCGCGTTTCTTATTTATTGTGTTACTGTTGTCTGTCAACTGACAAGCTCCTGTCTGCCCTTTCAAAATATTGGCGGCAAAATCTGATTGCATGGGCGACTTATATATTTTTTGTTATTCAGCTAATCAGCGATTAGAAAAATATCAATCCACTTTTTGCACAAAATTTTCACTTTTTAAAGACATATAGTAATTGCATTGCGTTATTTTTTTAACCAATGACACGTTGAGAATATTTTTTAAAAATTGAAGTGAAACACTAAACCATTCTTGGAATTTAATTTGAGGACAATATTTTACAAGTTCACATTCTCGCTATTTTTTCTATCCTCACTCCAACCTCTTTTTACTTTCAAAATCGGCTCCCAAAGCCTTGATTCTTATCAGATATAAGAATATATTTTCTGACTAACAAGAGAGCTGGAAAATATAAAAAGGAATTCCACCACCATTATTCTTTCCATGGTGCCATAAAGTCTGGGGTAAACCTCACAGCTTGTTCACTCCAAACTGTTTTCATTACTTTCAAAGCCGGCTCCCAGAGCCTTGATTCTTATCAGAGATAAGATTCTTATCTCTGATAGGAATGTCCATTTATCTAAGAATGTGTTTTCTGACCAATAGAGAGGCCAGGAAATTTGTACAACGATTTTGGAGCGAAAAGTTTCGATCCATCGGAGCCTACCAAATCTCCATAAATTTGGAGAATCTTTGCCTATTTGGCAGTGAGACTTCAGCCCACAGTCTGTGAGGTCGACTATAGGGAGCTCCAGTCAACCTCAGAACCACTTTCAACCAAAGAAGAACTGCCTACTAAAGGGCTGTCGAGAACGAACGTCAGCCCACAATTCAAGACCAATTCAAAGCTGCATCCTTTCACCACTCCTTCTGACGTGCCCACTGGACTTCTGTCGTCGACCTACGAACTCACTCAACTGCAAGATTCCTATATCTACCAACAATTTTACTAACTGTGAGTGTATTTCTAAACCTTAACAAATTTCTATTCGCTTAAAGAACTTTTTAGGCGTCCAGAGAAATATTTTGAGCAAGTTTTTTTTTCGTTATGAACATTTTCTCTTTTCCCTTTCTTTCACTCCTAATTGTCCTTTTATCTCTTTACCCTTTCTTTTTCTTTATATATAAATAAACACTTTCTTCTTTTATTGTTACACACCGAGCAGGAGTTATTTCTTTATTCGTGCGTGCTTAAAAGAGAGAGTTTGTCCGCACTAATCTTGTTTTTTACTTACGTTTTGTCGCAATTTTTTAACCTAAACCCCATCCGGGAAAGCCGGGACAAACTTTTCCTGCACCATCGTTAATTCTGTCCCGTATATTTTATATCTGTGTTTTACCCGTTGACTTGTTGATTTTTTGCTATGCAAATTGTGCTCTGATTACCCGAATGTAATATAGCTTGTTTCAGTTCCTTTGTGCAGTTCATCTCGTTCACAAATTGGCGTCATCGATACATATTCAGCTGGAGTCATCGTTACATATTCAGCCTCACATGTAGACAAAAATTACAGTATCCTGCTACTACTTTTCTATCAATGTCGATTTTTGTGCAAATCTGTGCAAAAAGTGGACCACAGAACCATGATATTTTTCTCACCTCTCATTGGTTAGTTAATATTTAAATCATGTTCTTGTGGTGGTATTTGAATATATATGACCATTTGTAGATGTCTGTTTATTAACATGACCACACGATTTAACGCAAAATACCACAAAATATGAAACACAAGAAAGAACAAAAACGGTTTTATAACAACAACATTTATATTTATTTTTGTGTAATGCTGTAAATGCGTAGAGGTTACTATTTTGTTGGTGTTATATCCCTTTGACTGAATTCATCAACTGATGAAGTTGAAATATTTTTTTCTGAGCTCACAAAAGTTGAATGAATTATAAAGCTGATAAATGCTGAATAAACTTTTAGCTTTAGAAGAGTATTTCAAAGAGAAAAGTTCTTGTTGCTTGTTTGGAAATGTTTCATATGTTTGTAATGTAGTTTGGAAAATTTCGTAAGTTATGCATGAATATGTTTTTAACGTCTGACCGCACATGGTCGAGACGGGATCCTTTAAGGTTACATCTTCGCATGAAAAGAGAAGAGAAAAGAAAAGAGTGAGCAAGTTTGTATCTGTTACTTATAATTAATGTAATCACGTGACAGGCTCCCTTGAAAATGGCGGAAAACCTTGACTTGGTCACGCGCTAGAAAAAATATTTGTACGTGGGTGGATTGCAACGCCCACTTGTGTGTTTATTGACCAATTAAAAGCTGATATTCCCTGAAAATCTGTATGAAGCTGGGTAAGCTTTTGATCCTCTTTTTTGCACAGATTTGTATAAAATTCAATATTGATAAAGTGGTAGCGGGATGCTAAATTCTCGCCTACGTCTGTACAACGCCTACGCGTTATTCAAAAGCATTTTCCGCCCAAAATCAGTATTGCTCTTTCGAGCCAATCACTTGATTACGTTAATTATAAATACCAGACACAAGTTCGTTCTTCCTTATTTTTGATTTCTCTCGCTTACTAAAATGTAGCTGATAAAGAAATCGCGTCTCGACCTCTTGCGTGCGGACGCTATGAAAACATATTCACACAAGCACACATACACGTACCTACAGAAACTTAATTACAAACATTACAGAACATTACAAGCATCAACATATTACGAATATTCAACTACAAGTAACAGAAACTTAATTACAAACATTAAGGGACATTCACTCCTTCAACTCTTCTGAAGCTAAAAGTTTATTAACGTATTTTCAGCTTTACAGAATTCTTTCAACTCTCTCACCAGTAAACATTTTGAGCGGCAAGTTCATTCAACTTCCTATGAGCTTAGATAAAAAAAATATTTCATTAGTAAATACTTTAATTCTAGTCAAAGGGAAGTAACCTCTATGCTTGTACATCATTATATACTTAAATATAAATATGAATATTATTCTTATAAAAACAGTTTTTCGTGTTGTTTCCCTTGTTTGCTTTTCGTTTGCTTACACATTTGTAAAGTAAAAAAAATGTACGGGTTGATTTAGGCCGTCAATACCACTACAAACTACAGTAGGCTGCTTTTTACTCTTCCTAAAGATAACTGGTCCTTGTTCATTTAGGGAGAAACAATATCCGGGCGTACTTTTCCTGTGTTCAGAGCTTCCCCAATGAGCATCAGTGAACCCTGTTAATTTCAGGCCGCGTTTACATCTCTTGAAAGATAAACAAAAATTAATAGTATCTTTCAAATATCTCAATACATGTTTCACTGCATTCCAGTGTTCTATTGTAGGGTTCTGGTTATACTGAGATAATTTATTTACGACCCAGGAAATATCAGGCCTGGTACAAGTTGGTATTGAATTAAGCTTCCTATAGCCTCTCTATATTTTGTAGGCATCAGATTCTTTAGAAAAAATACATTTTTGTTCGCAGGGCGTTTGTCTGGGTTTGGAGTCTAGCATGTTGAAATTTTCTAGTACTTTCTCAGTATACGTCCGTTGGTTCATTTCCATTTCATCAGATTTGATTATAAAGTCTACACCAAGGATTCGAGTGATCTGCCTTAAGTCCTTCATGTCAAACCTTTGCATGAGTAGAGTTTTGACTTCCCTTAAAATATTCAAGTTATTGGCGACAATCAAAATATCAACCCATACGAAAATAATAATCATTTTATTTTCACCAACCCTCACAAACATGCATGGGTAGATAATGCTTTGATTCAAATTTTCCTGTAGAAGTTGCAATTTTTACCACTCTGTTCTAGTCCATAGAGTGACTTATTTAATTTCCAGACAAGTCCCTTCTTACCTAGAGTAACGTAAAGTTGATGAGTAAATATATCACAGTCTATTTCAGTATTTAGGTATTAGGTATGGTGATCTGACAGCCATCTGGTGGATTATCAAATCATATTGCACAGCAAATTGCATTAGGGTTCGGATAGTGGTCATTTTTGTGGTAGGTGCATAGGTTTCATGGTAATCTACATCTTTTATCTGGCTGTACCCCTTTGCAACATAATCTCGCTTTGTACTCTATATTGTTTTTATCGTTTTTTTTTTTTTTTGTTTTTTTTTTTTAATATTATACACCTATTTGCCACCAACTACATTTTTGTTTACAGGGAGTATTGTTAGAATGAAGGTATTGTTTTCCTTTAAAGAATCTATCTCTCTCTCCATTGCCAGTTTCTATTTTTCTGCAACGAGTGAATTTATACGCCACAGGGATAATTTATTGATTTACAGGAATTTACACATTCTTCATCATTTAGTTCATTACCTGTGACATAATCTTCCAAATAAGTGTGTGGTTTTCTTTGTCTCGGTGGGTACCTTGTGTTTCTGTTTTCACAAGTGTGTGTTGTATTGTCATTATCCCGTTATCAGTAATCTGATCCCTAAATTGATTGTTGCTATCATCTCTATCTCCTTCACAAGAATCTGATAGAAATTAATTTATCTTATTCTCATCAATATTTTGTTCTCAAAATTGATTAGAGTTCATCAATGGAATAGAATTAGTCTCAACACATTCATTTTGTCTTTGAATTTCCTGAGTAGTCTCCCCTTCAGTTTCAATAAATCTATTTGTGAAAGTGACCAATCGTACTTTCTTCACAAATTTTTTTTCTTTGAAATACACAAAATAGGCTGGGCTGTATTTATTGTACACTAAGGGTCTAACTTTTTTCTCTTGCACATGAGCATAGCATAGTGTACTAAAAATGTTCATATTTTCAACATCTGGTTTCATTCCCTTGAATGCCTCATAAGGAGTTGACTTCAGTCGGTGATTATAACATCTGTTACGAATTTAGCAGGCAGAGAGGAAAGCGTATGGCCACAGCTCGTAACTTAATTGAGATTCAATCAACATACATCTAGACATTTCGAATAGTATTCTTCACCCTCTTTCAGCGGTTCCATTTTGGTGTGTGTGGTGGGGGGAGTACGGGGCAGATTTTTCGCGTCTGATTTTATGTTAAACAAGAAGCGATTTGAATTCTGTTGATGTGAATTTAGAACCATTATCACACCTTTAGTCTCTTAACATTTCCGAAAAGAGCGCTTTATCAGCCAAAAATTGTTTCGTGGCGTCAACTGCGTTGCTTTTACTTTTGACTTTTGAGGAACTATGCCATCACAATCACATAGAATGAATAGTCGTCAGTAAATGTTAACAATAACATACTTGAACCCATTCATACTATACTTCCAGCCAAATCACAATGCGCTAGTTCTAAAGAAAATCTAGCTTTATCGTCTGACTTTCTTGATCGCACATTTGGCATTTTTTACAGAGTACAAGTTTCACACGGTGATGTGAAACTTGTTTTTCCAGTGATGTTCATTCCCTCAACAATAGTCCACATTTTCAAAATATCAGGAATGTTGCAATGGCCGAATATTTTGTGCTACGTGTTCAGGTCGTGCCTGGTGTTGTCAAGACTTTCTGTTACGCATTTGTTCAGATAATACAATTTTCCGCATTTCTTTATTTTAAATTTAACGCCATCTTTGGCAGTTAGTGTAGAATGGTTTAATGAAAATTTCACGTTAGAGCCTTTTCCTCTGTCGGCCTGTATAGATAGGATGTTTTGATTGAAACTAGGTACGAATAAAACATTTTTCAAATAAATCCTATGCTTTTTTTCCATTTGTATCTTGCAAAGTTATTTTAGCGGTTCCTTTTTTTAACACACTATTAATTTTCTTTGATCCGTCAGCAAGCTCAATATAATGTTCCTCTAGATTAAAATCATGTTCAAATTTGACAATTTTTTCATCACTAATAATATGGGCAGTAGCCCCGCAGTCGACTAATAATTCAAACAAAGTTATTCGAAATAATTTGAGGGCTTATTCTTACCTTGTAATATACATAACTGTTTTTTTTTTTCTTCAATTATTTATCTACTTTTGTCTGCAGAATTTCGTATTGTGTGTCCGCACTTCGCAAAATTTATACCATCTGCTTTTAGTACAGTTTCTGGCGAAGTGGCCATTTTTATTGCATCGAAAACACGTGGAAGAGTCTTTCTTGTACGATGTTTTTTATGATGGAGTCTTCCTTTTTAGGTTTGGCGTTCTCCTCATATGCACGGAATGATGCCTTGAATTCTGGGAGAGTTTGTGGTTTTTCTCTTTGGGCAACTATCGCCTTTAGAGTGTTTAAACTAGGCGGGAGGCCTTTCAGCAGCATAGCTATCACTAATGGATCTGAAATTGTCTCTCCACAATTTCCTAGAGCGGCGATAGCTTTCTCAGCGCCTATAACATAACCCGTGATGTCTTCGTCCTCATGTTTCTCGAGGGTTGGAAAGTTCTGTGTACAAGGCAATAATATTTGGTTTGTCTTGTACCAAATAGTGATCCCTTAAAATCTTCATCGCTTTTCTCCCATCGTCTTTTGCGTCCCGCATGATTAACGTCAAGCTTCTGTCGTCCAAAACTTCGATTAGTTCTGCGAATATGTCTTCATTTTTTTTTCGTGGGTCGACTTCATCATCTTCCTTCTTCAATTCGGCTTTCAATTTTAGTCTGTATAGATGTCCAATAAATTTAATTTCAAACATCTCGTAATAGTTTTCATCACCGTTAAACGCAATTCTGGATCCATAACCTGTTAATTTAGACATATCCAAATATACGGTAGTCAAATTGAAATAAGGAAGGTCCACAATTTATGGGAGGAAAATTATACACGTGTTTATTTATTGAAGATTAATATAATAAGAGAGTGAAGGACAAAAGGAGAAAAATAATTTCAAAAAGGAAAAGTTCCAAATGAAGAGGGTGCAAATCAGAATGTGAAATTTTATCTTTAACAGCGTCAGTTTGGGAATCGACTTGCTAGGTGATTGTCGCGACCGCCTTTGGCCGCTCCCTTAAAGAGAACAGGGCATTTCAACCTTGACCTTTCGATCGTGTTCCCTACACGCTGTTAATTTCGTTTTAGAGATGAGCTAATTACCTTTTAGTTCATTGGTATTACGAACCTAGTCGTAATATACCTCTAAGCATTTTTAGACCTTAGTTTTTGCGTAGAAAATCTCAACTCATTTTTTAGAGAGATTTTATAGCATTTTAGCGAGACCGTTTCTGTTGTTAGTCTGCCTTAGCATAACACAGTGATTTCTCGCCGAATTCGAGGTCGGCGTCTGAACGGTCGGTACGCAGGCTCCTGGCCTTTTGTGGCCATGACGCTGACCAGGGCTGCGTATTAATTTACGCTCCCATTTTTTTTGTCTACCTTTCTTTCTCTCTTTACTTCACCTCTTTACTTCTGGCTCCTTGCTCATGTACGACTCTCGGCTTTCCGTCCCTACTAGCTGCTCGCACGTCGTCCGTAACATTTCCCATACCCTACGGATATGATTATTACGGGAGGTTTCGATATCGGACTCGACCAGTAGACACGCAACGCCAGCACCGGATATTCGATATGCCCAACAACATCGCAACGGCAGCTCCTCGTTCCTTCCCAACTCGTCCAGTTGGAAACCAGACCAGCCGACCATCTGCAAACATCAACGACGACCAGCAATGCCTGCACTGCAACGTCCAACCGTCGACACGACCGGAACGTCTGCATCTCAACTCCAACCGACAACACGACCAGTCTGACCACCATTACCATGATTGGCAGACCAATATACACCACTGTCTCTTCTTTATAAAATAAACAATATAAAAAACGTTAGCGGCCCTCTTGCGACTTCATCACCTTACGATACGGGGTCGCTCGGGGCGTGCTTTTATATCGCGCTCCCCTCTCCAGGGGGTCCGCTACATGGTGACGTAAACAAAATATTCCCTAAAGATGAGATTTAGCCATCTTTAACCTAACCCGAAACTGAGTGAAATGAAAGCTCGCATTAAGCATTTCAACTCTTCATAAAACTTCAACCGATCCGAACGCGAGAGAAGGAATTTCTACGAGACAACAATCCTCTGAGGATATGATTGTTTCGACACGAAGTCGAGAAGGAATTTAATTCGTTTGTTGCGGAGACAACTATCTTCGAAAGAAAGAAAAGGCGTTGCGCCGAATTGATCCATACACTATATGAGAGAGTTTATTTCGAGCTAAATCAGCGAAAAGAAATTTGTAAAATGATGAACTAATGCAAAGAAAAGGAATATAAAGAGATTCGTGGAAAAGAAGACAACGAGAAAAATATGACGCTAATATAAAAGAATAACAACTAAGGAAAGAGAGACAGAATTTTCCATTTACTTTTATTTCAGTTGACGACATTCATTTAAATACTTTTAACATTATGGATTTGGTTACGTGTTCTCGAGCCTATCACGTGGTTCACTTATAAATACTTGGCGACATCTTCAATCGATCCTTCTTCTTGTCTACTCTCACATACAAGCGATGTAAGCTCTGTGGAGAAATCGCGTTTTTCCTTTTGGGGAAAACGCCCTGAAAACTCTATGAAACGTCATGACACACGCACACACACACACACACACACACACACACACACACACACACACACACACACACACACACGTACGTACGAACAACTACGAACATTCACTCCTTTAACCACAGGGACAGAAACACTTAACATAACATAATGAGAAATTGACCAGCAACCTAAAAACTACGTCACATATTCTGAAGCTAAAAGTTACCTATTAACATAATCTCAGCTTCCCAGAACACTCACAAACACACACAGCAAATAGCATTCTTGCCAGTGAACTCTTAACGTAACATTGTGAGTAACAAACTGTTTAATTCTCTTACAAGTAACAATACATCGAAACTCACACATTTTTAATGCACTTCACAGTCTATCAACAAGAATATTTTTCCTCACTCAAATTTCCATGGATAAGTAATTTTCAACACTTCAAACACAACTGAATTACTGTTTGTTCAGTTGTTGTTATGCATATATAAGTTCCATTTACTTAGGCAACTTTTCTTGTTGAATATTGTTCTTCTTGTTGCATATTTTGTGGTATTTTGCATAAATTCGTTAGGGCAACCCGTGTGATCACTACAGACTGGGTCTCCCCCACACTATGACCGGCAGTGTTTGCCTAAAGTCTCCAAATAGAAGGTTATCAGAATATCTCCCATATGCAACTGACAATCCCTAATGTTTCTCATGGTTCAGTTCAATACTTCCAGAGCTACCCTGTGTGCCATGGTACATACATCCCATACGATGAAATTACACCATTTTAGCACTTGGGCCAATTCACAGGTTTTGCTGATACCGCAAATTGGATTATCGGATGAAGTCAAGTCCAATGGAAGCTTAAAAGTGGAATGTGCAGTTCGACCACCAAGCAACAAAGTTGCAGCAACACCAGGTGAGGTCACTGCCAAAACTATGTCCTTGTGTTGTCGAACTTTGGCCCATAGCAGCTTAGTAATATATATCTTTTCTGTCCCTTCAGGAGCATCTAGGAAGAACATTCCGCTTTGGGGGAAGCGGACACTGTCAACAACAGCGCACTGATGTTACAGGATGCCTTCTCTCAACACTTCTGTGGGCAAGGCATCAGTTCGATGAGTTTTGGGCAACCCATATGCCGGTAACACATTCCCTCCAATAGAAACAACATAATTTTCTAAAACGATAATGTCTTGTTGTAAATTTAATCGCTGAAATCTATTTCCATACCTAGAAATTGGAGTTGGGCTTGGTCATTCAGATAATCTATTCCTAAGTAGTGGACCCCAGATGAATATAATTCTCCGATCACAGTTGCTTTTGATTGTTTCTAATGGAACACAGCCTTTCAGACTCCATTTTAGCAGCCATATCAACTGCATATTGATGAAAGAGATCTCGTGAGTGATGAAGCTGATTGAAAAATGGTGCGCATAGAATTCCTTACACATACTGCATTCTTTAACATATCCTCCTGATTGCTTGGATGGCGATGTTTAATGCCAAAATGGTAACCATCTTCCACATTAACAAATAGCAGAGGATACTGATACTGAAGAGCATCATAAGATCTATGTCTCATTAATTCGTTGAAGTTGTTCCGTCTCTTTAGAAGAGCGTCTCTCTTGTTATGTTGGTCACCATGGATAACCACTGATATTTTATTGCGGGAGGGTCCATTAAACCGTCCCGGCTGCTGTCCAGCATGTCGCTTGTCTGCATCAATGATCACATTAAGATTGGGAGCAAGAGCACTTTCTAGAGCACATTTAAAGTTTTTGACATAGCTATTTCTACAATGTATTGTCTTTTGAAGTCTTAGTGTAAGCTCAAGCCTGGTGTCCGGTGAAATAGAATTACACCTGGCCACTTGTTCTTGGAAGTTGCCAACAAAATATAACTGAAGAAATTGTGACTCCCTATTTGTTATTGACCGTGGGGATCCAATTCTATGGTACACCTAATCCTGCACTTTAAAAGTGGGCAGGAAAAAACTATCTCTAAAAATGTTAGCCCTGAATGAAATCATTTGAAAAACACAATTGTACTTCTTAATGTTTTCCAAAAAGTGTTTTGACTCTTAAGTGGTGCCTGAGAGAAGAAGCTTCAAAGGTTATGACGGATCTTCCAATAATGGAATCCTGACTTTACCACTGGAACAACACATTCCAGGAATTTCTCATTCAAACTTCTTGGGTTCACATTTACCATAGACTTTAGACATATGACCTATTGTCACTTTCTTTTCAGAAGCGTAGTAATGCTCTAGCCGATAGTTAAAGACTGCATGGTGCCACTGCTCCCTGGTAAGGGCATCTCTTCTCTGTTCTCTAGTTCTGCCAACCAGCTGCTTTTGTTACCTTTGTTCAGGAGTTTCTGCTGATCTGTGAGCAGCCCTCTGGGTTCTGTCAGCTTGTAGTCTTTCATCTCTTTGCCCGTGAGTCTCAACTGCCCTGCAAGCAGCCCTCTTAGCTCTAGCAGCCTGAAGTCTTCCTTGTCTTTACTCAAGAATCTCGGCTTCTCTGCGTGCAGTGGACCTAACTCTTTTCTTCTAAAGCCTTTCATGTCTCTGACCTTCTGCACCCCCCCTCCTGGTTCTTTCGGCTTGCAGTCTTTCTTCCCTTTGTTCTGATATTTCAACTGCCCGAAGTAAAGAATCTCGTGCACTTTCAGTCTGCAAATATTTTTCTCTCTGAGTTCTGGTATTCTCCATAGCTCTTCTTGGGGAACTCCTTGCATTTGATTTCTCTTGAGTTGCTAAAAGTGTTGTTTGATGTTGTTCTATAGTAACGTGCGATTTCAGGGTTAAAATCAATAGTTGGTTTACCCACGCCAAGAAGATTAATGATTGATGGTAATGACGAGGAATACTTAGCTTTCTTCGATAGTCGAAATAAAGTTCTTTGAAATGCCAATCGCTTCATTAAGGCCAATAATATAATCAGCAAGTAATTTAACACTGGCGAAACAGAAATGAAACTTTTCAAATGGCTTTAAAAGTTCTTCTCTTTTTTTGAAAGGAGTGAGTAAAGGGAGTATTATTATTTTGTACTTACATTTAACTTTAAAAAAGGGGCATGTTTATACACATCCAGAAACCATGTAAAATTATTTTTTAAAATACAGATCGTTTGAAGATATTAATAAGTTTTTACTTTTATGATTAGTAAAAATAGTACATTGAAACTGAATTTTAAAAGACTTAACAACTTTATAAATTATTGTAATTAAAATTAAAAAAAAATATTTGTAAAAATTAATTTTTCATTGGAAAATTTTTTGGCCTCAGATAATATTATCCTTAAATTTAACATATATTATTCAAATTAAAAGCTTTTCTGATTCAATAATGTCTTAGTTTTATTGGGTTTTGTATTTTAAAATTCAGAGCTGATTTTCAATAACTGGTCATTCGATTTTAGATTGTTTTTTATTCTTCTTGTTTATGTTTTTTCTTTTTTTTATTATGTTTTATCTTTTATTAATTTGTTTTATTTTTTGATCATTTTTTAATTAATGCTTTAATATATCATTTACTGTTCTCCACCATTTTTTCTTTATAAAAAGACCTCAGTCATTGTATAAACAAACACATTCATACAGACATATAGACACAATCTTTCTTTTATATATAGAATGTTTTCATTGGTCCAAAGAAAAATTTCACATGGGATCACAAATTTGCTTTGTTTTTTTCTTCAGCTCACCACTCAATCTTTTTGAACACAAAAAGTTTTCTTTTAACAAAGCAAATTTTTTCTGTCTTTTTCCTCACCTTGCCCAAATTTGAAAATAGCGGTAAAGGAAGTTATTATTAAAAAGACATGTGCTCAGTCATTGTACAAACATACATATATACAGACACAATCTTTCTTCACTCAGGCCTGTCACCTGAATGTTTTGAGTTGGTGAGACAGGCCTTTAAGTTAATGAGGCCTGCCAGTATGAATTTACACATTAAACTTTTCAAGGTGATGATAAAGGTAGTCCTTGAATCCCTCTTGTCACTGACATTCTTTTATTAAAAATGATACACATAATTAGTGGGATGTTATATATATATATATATATATATATATATATATATAAATTATATATATAGATTTTTATAGATATAAGAGTTTACAAATAAATCTAAATGTAAAGACTGTGTGTTTCTGAGAAACATTTTGTGTCTAAGATTCTGTATTGTTCTTCTGCTTAGTTTCCCCATGGGACAGTACTTCTTTGATTATTCAGACATCTTGGGACAAAGGTTGAAAAAATATGTCCAGACAATTCAAAATTCCATATAATTGAATACCAAATTTATCAAAAAAAAAAAAACAATGAAAAAAAAATTTATGAAAGCAGTTTATCATTAAATAATACTTTGTTTAATGTTTTATCCAGTTTAATTTTTGATGAAAAAATGCATCACTTTTCACCTGTTTGTGGCTTGTCTAAAAGAAGAAAACAGAGAAGAGGAAATTCAAATGTCTTATCTTATAATCTTACAAGTACTTTCAAAGGCACTAAAAAATATATAAGACTTACTCAAACTGAAATTTACAAAGAAATAAATCTTTATTAATATGAGAATATTTTTTCACAATATATAAATTGTACAAAAATTACAATACAGTCCCTGTACAAATTTCCTTTGTGCACCTAAAACCATCAAAGCAGATTAACAGTTCTTTCAAAATATAAATATGTTTTCTCTTGAAAAAAAAAGTTCATGTAAAACAATTATTTTCCTTAACTTAGCAACAAGTGAATTTTAACAATATTCTCTTAGAGCAACAATTTATATAAATCAATTTCTTAGCAACAAATAAAATTTATTTACTTTGGAAATTCCACAATTCAAAATGTCAAATGTTCAAAGTGTGGAAAAGTTGAAGGGGATGAGAAAAGGTTGACCTACAGTAAAGAAGCTGTTTCCCTAGGTCTTTTAGACAAAATATTCAGGGTTTTGAAACATATATTCTTAAATATGAGATGAACTCTCACACATTTAGAAAAGATGTTCTTAGTAAAGAAAATTTTTGCAAGTTTTTAATGGTTTTTCTTCAACAATAGTAGTAGAAGTAGTAGTCTTTTTCATTCAGGTCACAGCTTTTCTTGTCCAGATGGTCAAATCCATTCTTCAGTAGTAGTAGTAGGAGGAGGAGCAGACTTTACACACCTGAAATGGTCAATCCTTTCTCCCTGATGACAGTTTTTAACCTGAGTGTTTTCTATTCCTTTCTGCCCAGATCACAGCATTCTCACCCACATGGTCTATTCTTTTCTGACTTTGCAGTCAAAATTTTTCCTCTTATATAGCAAACAAGTGACTCCAACCAAATCAAAACCCAAGTCCTTGGCAGGGGACAGGCATATACTTTTTTATGCTCATTGGTTAAAAACTTGAGAATTACTATCCAATCAAACTGTGCTCATTTGTAATTCAAACAACAAAACTGAGCCTCATTTTGTAAATGTGAATGTTTAAGTCATTTGGTATCAATTTGGTATATTTTTTATAAAACAACTGGTTTCATTCTGTTAAGTTTTTATGACATCAATTTGTTGCATCTTCTTTTCAAGTCTTTACACGTCAATTTTTATCCATTTTTTTTTATAAACCATCTGACTTCATTTTGTCATTGTTGTTTTAAAAGAAATCAAGTTAGTAACATTTTAATTTTCTTAGTTTTCCATACAATTCAATATTACCTATTAAAAATAATTTTTATATTAATTTTTACACATTTCAATATTTTCTTAGTTTTTCATAGAATTTTAATATTACTTTTATATTAAAATAATTTCTATATTATTTTTTTACACAGTTCCACTATTTTAATAATTTTTTGTCTGGTACAATTTTAATATTACCATTTTTATTCAAAATAATTTTATACATTTCACATTTTTCTGTCACTAATTACTGGCATAGCTAAACTATGATAATTCAAATATATGTTCATTATATGAAAGCAACAAGGAAATTAACAAGAATTAATTAAACTGATTTTATCAAATGTTAAGTATGGTTTTCTAAATTATCAAAATGCTTGTTTGAAATGGAATGTTAGAATGGGTTTGATTCAGATAATTGAAAAGTATGTTGTGGATTAGAATCAACCCACAACAAAGAAAAAGGTGAGAGATTTTTAATATAAAATATTTTTACTTTTGTGTAAAGTAAATTTTTCTCAGCATGTAAAAAGTTCCTTTTTGTAATGGTTTGTTAAGATGAAAAGAAATGTAATTTCTTCATGTGTATATATGAGAAAAAGAGGTATCGGAGAAAGTGAGGAGGAAAGTGTAAGCATCACGTAGCTTGGTGAGGAAGACATATGAATGAGTAAGAGAATTTCTGTTAAGCCATAGTATCGTGAATCTGTTGCAGTATATTGCTGCTCCTACTCCTTACTGATTTTGTCTGTCTAGAGTCTGTCTTAAATACTCTTCAAACAGATCATGAAGAATGTTTTTATTGTTAGTGGGAATGGGACCCATTGGTTGAAAAATGTTAAAGATTTATTTTCAAAGGATTAATTTATTAACTGGAAGGATGCATGGATCCCCTAACTCAGAAACCATTTTTTTGCCATTTAATTATTGACTGTCTTGGTGTTTATTTCTGTCTTCACTCCCCAAGTATTTGGATGAATTATTTTTTTTCTTTATTTCATATCTGGATAATTAAAATACAGATATTCAAGGAAGTACTGTAATGAGAAACATAACTCTGATTGAAATATGCAACATTTTTGGCTTCACCATTCATTACTCTGACTTGAAAGCAACTTCTAAGTTAATTACATTTGATTAAAAAATACGTGCACTCTCTAACCTAGAGAATTGTCAAGAGTCCTTAAAAACACCTTATAAGTTTTTATACATGTATATAAAGTGTATTATAAAAAATTTTTATAAGAAAGTAATGTAAAATAATTAAAATGTGAATATAAAATAATTAAAAATAATACAATAAACTAAGTTTGTTTATTGCTCATTCACTTTAGGGAAGAATATAAAAATTTATATAAAAAAATGTAAATTAAATGATTAATAAAAATAAATAATAACTAAAAATAAAATGACTCAAAAAGAACTGCTGAAATAATGCAGACGGTTTGTTACTTGATTTTCATATTTCCAAAAGAGATAAATTTTTTGTTTTTTGACCAATGAGGAAGGCGACTGCAAATTTAAAATTTGTGACTCATTACTGGAGTTTATTTTTGGCCTATATAACAAATCAATTTTGTTGAAAAACAAACAAAAAAACAGAAGGTTACATGAAGGGCCCAACCTAGAGAAGGATTTCACAAGGATAAGGAATCTTGGCTGTCACCAGTGGATGAACCAGGCTGTTTCTTATGGAAGAAGTAAGAAGCAAACAAAAAAAGAAATAGGAAAAGAAGCAGAAGCTAAAATAAATAAGAAAAGTGAAAAATTTCTGATATTAATAACTGAACCATGTTAAAAAAAATAAATTTGTAAAGTTTCAGTGATTCTGATGAATTTGTCAACCATTTCAGCTTTGAGTTTCAAATAAGTTTCTATCATTTTTTAAAGGAATTGTATTGTTAGAACCCTTTTATTGAAAGGAATTGTATTGTACCTTCTCAAAAGATTTTTTGATTTTTGAATAATTTAATTTTATATCTGTATCTACGAGTCACATTTCTGTTTTTTTAACTGTTTATCTTGTCTTAATATTAAGGTGCACAAAAGGAAAATTTTATGCAAACTTATTTGTAAACCTTTTATTCTGTTCTGTTGTTTTTATGTCATTGCAATAAATTTATGTTCCTTTCAAATTTCACATCAGAGTTTCGTCTTGTTTGTTTTTGTATGTGCCTAAATACAATATTCCCAGTGAAAAAATCCTTATAAAATATATTGTTAAAATTTGCTATATGAGGAATAAGAGTGCTCAATATCAGAGATAGAACGTTTAGAGACAGTGTGGACATAAAAATCAACATTGCATGGCGACTGTCAGCTTTATGCTTTCAATGCAATCGTCACATGAAACTTGGTTTCATCACATTGAAACTAACATTATTACACTGTTTAGCGTATATGTCCATTGTCCACTGTCTATCTCTTGCTATTTCAGGGAAAATATCTGTAGGGGAAATATATTGAGTTGACCATTTATTTAGTAACATTATGTGATGATGTATTTCAATTTTTCAAAGGTAAACTATCATAACCATTTTTTTTTTTTGGTTACTTAACTTAGTTAAACTAATTTATTAGTCACTGTATGCCAACATTTTTTACTAGTACCTGCAGTGCAGATTTACTTCGGTTTCTTAGAGAGTGATGGTAAACATTTTAGTTATGAATTTAAAATTGATAATAATAAAAAAATAAACTTTAAATGTAAAAATGTGCTGCGAATTCCAGCAATAATCGGTGGTGAAATAATTCAACTTGGCGGCTCTGACTGCAACCCTACCCTACCCTACCACTGACTTTGTTGCTTTAGCGTTGTTGACCAATAACATGTTGCATGTGTGCAGGTTCTTTGTATTTTTTATTAACCGGCAAAATGAAAGGATGTTTTTGTTTATTATTTTCCCTTAAACTATGATTGATTGTTTTCTTTCTTTGTAGCCTCGATATTTGCAATGGAACCTCCATTGTCCGTTGCTTCGATCAAAGGCTCTTGCTAGGCAAGCATAAGTACTACGTAGTATTAATAGTAAAGCAGAGGATGTGTTTGGAAGGCACATGTGATCTGCGACATGTGTTTACTACAAGACAAGTAATAGCAGCAGCAATCGTTGTCGTCAGTTGTCGGACGTGAATCTCGCGAGGCTTGTCTCAAACTCCAAAAATGGCGGGGATAAGTAACGCTGTGTTGGTTCAAAGCATTCGAAGTAAGCTAATATTAATTTATTTTCATCCAGAATTGCTCATATTATGTCTATATGAAAATATTAACTGTATCACTGTTAGTATAACCTCATTTTAAATCTGAGAAACATTTAAAATCGTTTCCATTTCCTGTCGTACTCCGAGATTGAATTGGACACGAGACTGACTCGATTTTTACTGTTTACTACTAAACTAAACTGCAAATGTTCACTATTATCATCATCATCATCAATTTGTTCTTGTTACTGGTAAAATCTTTTAAGCTAGAGACACTGTTAATAATGTTATTTCCTCCTTTGATCCTTGCAATTGATCGAATGTCAAATAAATATGGCATTTTTAAGCTGGACATGGCATTTTTATTTCAGAAATACTCAAAGGCGCGGACTTGTCTTCACTCTCAGCAAAAAAAGTTCGAAGAAAACTCGAAGAAAAATTCGGGGCCGATTTGACAGATCGGTAGGTTGATAAGCTTTCTCATTTCTTGTTACTTAAGGTTTCTTTCGCATTTTATTTTATTTACAACAAAGTAAAGTCATCCTATTTTAACTTCATAAACTTTCTTAAAATACTCTTAAAAAATATTTTCATATATTCTTGATTCTTGAACTATTTTTTTCCAAAACATTTTCTTTTGTTTTTGAAATAAAGATTTGACAAATTTTTTATCATTGATTTGATAAACTTTTAAAAAATGAATACACTTTTTAACTTTCCTCGTGTCACTCGTAATTTTCTGTTCTTTTTTTTTTTTTTTTTTTTTTCTCCTTTTTATTTAAGTCATTAATTTCGTGAACTTCAAAAAAGTTCTCATTTTAAAAAAAATTACACTGTTCATCGTTTTAGTTAATTTTTTATTTTCATCTAAAACTAAAAAAGCTTTGACTTATTTGTAGAAATTATTATTTTTACTGATTTAAGACTTTTCATTTGTTAACATCCGCACTTTGTAAATATAAACTATAAAAAAATTATAAATCAACAAATGGGTGTACACTACAATGTACTACTGAGGGTAAAACTTTTTTTTTTTTTTTTTTTTTTTTTTTAGTCAATTGTAAAACTATTATTTTTTCGACATTTTTATTTTTATTGCTTTGTATTTTAAATTCACCAATCTATTGGTTTAGCACAAAGGAAAAATTATGATTTTTTTGTTTTTGTCTGAAGAAGCTACCAACCTTAGACAAGAATAAGATGATCGTCTTTATCTCCACTATCTGAATAAATTTGAAAACACACAAAGTAAGAAAATGTATCGTCTCTAGACTCTAATTTTATTTCTTATTTTTGTTATTTACTCTTAAGTGAAATAACATTATTGGTCAATGTTCATTGTAGTTCTAGTTGCACTCGATCGAAATGGATAATCTTTTCTCTCTCTACACTTCTTTCTTTCGGGTACCCTGCTAATTGTTCAAAATTTATTTATTTAATTTTACTCTCTACCTCTACCTGGTCTTTATGTACACCATAAGTACTTATCAATTTATCTTCCCCTAGTTTCATAGATGCTACCAGTTGTAATAGTTTTTTTTTTCTTTCTCTTTCCCTCTTGGCTTCTCGAATTCTATTCTAAGAGAACTGGTCTTTAAGTGGGGGATCATTTTATTGTTTTTGTTCTCCATTTTTAATATAGTATGACGAACGATTAGTTGTTAGAAGTTTGTAAGTGTGTTAGGCTTTCTTGTGATTATCTATTGCAGAAAGTATAGCCGATTTAGTTTTAGTATGGACAGTTAATGTTAATTGTAAATCCAAGAGTTTTTATTGTAGCACTTCATAAGAAGACCTAGAGAACAAATGAGCGCAGCAGGTTACGTTATTTCAGTAACACACCTGCTTTAGGTGAGCGTTGTCATTTGAAAAAAAAAAAAAAAGTTTCAATTAGTAAATCATGAAGCGTGTTTTTTATTATGCACGTAAACAGTCAGTACTGTAAATCTATTATTTATCTCCACTCGTATTTCGAAAGTGATACTGATCAGTGTTTTAAAACTTTTGAGAGCGTAAGTGACTCAAAGTTAAAAAAACGAATGTTAGGTTCAGAATAAGTAATTTTTTTTTTTTCCTCAAACACATTTTTCCTCAGTTTTTTTTTTTTTTCTGTTCATTTTCTGTACTTTTTAAGGTAAGCTGGTCATGTGACCAAAAGCTGCTGTCTTTGCAGAAATCATCGCATTTTGTAATCTTTTTAAACAAAGCAAAGCCCCTTCTTTTTATGTCGTAACTAACACTATGAAAATCAGTGTTGGTCATACTCATTACAATCTCGGGATTCAGGTTTTGAGTTCTAAGACAAAATCGTAATAATACGAAATAAGTTTTAAAAAAATAAATAAATTGCTTAGAATATCCCTCTCCACCAATTAAAAGCAGATGCTGCAGTCACACTCACTCTTAATGATTTTTACTTGGTCCCAGCTATTCAAATTGATATTTCCTTTTTTATTTTAACTTAATCACTTTTTCACTCTTCTTAGCTAACTTAAGCTATTTTTCTTTGATTGTTTATAATTTCACTGGCTAACACTGTCTTGCAAATTTGCTTACTACATTGATTAAATTCAGAATTCATGTATATTAGTATTACACTCAACAGTGTACACTTACACTACAGTGAGTACTACACAATAACAAACCGTTGCCAGTGTCACTGTGAGTGTACTGTAGTCATGTTTGTATTTTTTAATTTTTTATTTATGAATCTTTTCCTCTAGAAATACTACGAAGTAAATAACTTGTATATTGACATTAAAAATATTTGCCCATATCACTTTTTTGGTTTTTTCTTTTTTCAAGTTTGCTTTGAAGGAAAACAAATATTTGAACATCTTTTTCAGTTGTTAAAAATTTGGAATTTGTTGTTAAAAATTCGGAATTTGTTTGTAAAATTGCCTACTCGATATTTTTTAATTAATTTAACATTAAAAAATATCGAGTAGGCAATTTTACAAAATCTTTTTGTCCCCCCTCCCCAAAACCAAACACCACTTGATTCTCATTTTTTGCATTGCATTGTAGCCAAATTGAAATGATTGTTGACTTATATTTCGTTTACTTAAAATCTGGGCCGATAACTAATTATTAAAGACTTTCGCTAGGCTTTACTAATTTTATTTTATAAGTTTTTTTTTTTTTTTTTTTTTTTTTTTTTTTTTAAATTTACTTCAAAAGTCAAGTTGTGGAAACAAAATAATACATTCTGATACTCCCCTAGTTCTCTCACCTTAAATAAGATGCAATACGAGTCGTAGAAAAAAAATCTACTCCTAACTAAAAACCGTATCTTTTTAAAAAGAGTTCCAGAATTTGTTTCAAATTTTAGCTTTGTTACTTCTGAGTACAAGCTTTCTCGCATACACACCCACCCATGTCGTATTAATGCCTTGCAAAGAAGCAGCCGTGTACTGTACTCATATAAACAATCAGCTAAAAGTTGTTCTGAGAAAGTCAGGTTGACCTTTTTTTTTTTTTTTTTTTTTTTTTTTTTTTTTTCCCCCCCCCCAGTTTATACAGATATCCAGCAAATTGCGGTTTTTCCTATTTATGCATTTTGTTTTCCTTTGTGTACAATTGTTTCAATAAATTGCATATGGCAAAACACTGCACCCGATACATGTGTGTGGTTTTATGTGTTTGTTATAGTACACACTGCACTGCAGAATTAATCAGTAGCTGCATAGTCTATTTGTTTTGAATGATGGTAACTACAGAAGGAAGATGTCTTTGGGTCATACTAATTTTGGAAAATAAAAACTTCAAGTTGCAATTGGATACAGCATTCTGTCAATAAGTTTATAGCAAAATGTATCTCTTTTTAGTTTTTATTGTGTGAAAATGTATCTCTTTTTATTGTGTGAAATTGTATATATGAATTTGAGTGAAGGAATTTTCGATTTGTATGACAATTTTTTTTTTTTCTCCTAATTAAACAAAACAATTTTTTTTTTTTTTTTTTCTTGTATTTCTTACTTTCATGAATCATCTCTAGTATTTAAAATAATAATTCTATAAATTTTATGAAACCCAGCTTGCATAAACACTTTAAAGAGTTGGAATTCCTTTGTCTGTTAGGTATCAATATGTAGTTCCTTGGCTTTCTTGAATTGAAAGTTACCTGGATTTTGTGAATTTAAGTACAATACTAGATCGGCAGCAAATTATCATTTTACTGTTGAAATGGCGGCTAGATGTGTCACATGCTAACTAGGTACCTCTGCTCTGTTTTGATACCTTGCTTTAAATTTTTTTTACCAAGATTTAAAAAAACAAAAAAAAAACACAAAAACACTAACTGTAAATATTACATTGGCCTTTGATATCCCCCCCCCCAAAAAAAAACAAAATGTCGAATGTTCTAAAAAGGATTAAAAAAATTTAATAAGATAATAAAAGGAAATTACTTTCCTCTTAAGTTTTGTCAAAATCTCTAAGTTTGGCGCCATTTTTCATCATGCTATACTTTTTTTTTTTTTTTTTTTTTTTTCCCCCTCTTGAATCACCTTTGTTTTCTTTCCAATCTACAAAAGCTTAGATGCAGTGTCAATTGTTATTTTCTGTCTTCATTCCTGTTCTCTTAGTTCTCTCCTTAATGTTTTTTTTTTCCAATTTCTCATACTCTGTAGTCTTGCATCTTAGTGGCTTTATTGCCTTGCTTGTGAGATGATTTTTAAAAAAATCGGTTTGATGCATACCTTTTACACAATGGAAAGTAACACACACACACCTTTCAATCAATGTCTTGTAATATTTAGTCTTTATTTTTTTTTTTTTTTTTTTTTTTTTTTTTTACATGTGTATTTCAGTAATGACAAATTAGTTGTGATCAATTACAGAAAAATATTCATCACTCTCCATTTTCAAGGCACTTGTCGCCATTTCAAAATTAGTGAATTTTCCTTTTCTCATGACCAAATACTTCATTAATACTGCAAATATCACTGCTTGATACTCTATTTTGAGCTCCTCTTTAAAACTATGGCCATTAATTTTTTTTATTTTGACATATTAAAATAAACAATGAAAACAAAAGTTAGATAAATCAATGCCAAAATTTAAACTGTAAAATATTGTTACATGACAAGTTTGAGAAATATCAGGATGAATTTTAAAGTGAATCTCTGGGACATACCCATTATGAGGATTGTTACACTGTACCTATAAGTACAGTGGAATTTACTGTCTGGGGGGGATTCACCACTAGCAGTGAATTACTTACTACATGCCACTGGTGAATCTTGTATGTTCTTAATGTTATAAAGATTACTGTTCCATTTCCAACCTCTGTTTTGGTTATTCTTATTCAGTAACCTTTTCTAGGTTACAAAATTTTGGCTATGAGGATTTGGCCGAACTCGCATAAATGTTTACTAACTGTATTCCGTGAGCAGAACTCTTGTAATAATTACCAAAGCTATAAAATATTTTTGACTACAAGGATTTTTAAAAATCATGTGGATTTTTACCAAGTTGTTCAAAATACAACATTCAGAAAAACATGGGGTTTTATTCCAACTACAAAGAACTACAAAAAACATAACAAAAGGTATGTAAAATTGAAATTTTCGAAGATCATGTATTGTTGAGAGGGTTTCTCAGTGTAAAGGTGTTATGTTGGAAGTTAATTGGTAGGAATACTTAGTTGTTTTTTAGAAAGAGTTGTGTGTGTGTGGGGGGGGGAACTTACAGGAAATTCACATAGAATAGAAAATGTAAGATTGTAAAACTGTTTTACTGGAAATATTGAAACAAGGCTAACAGCAGAGACATTATGAACAATGACTTGAAAAACTCATAGAATTGTGGGTAGAACAAACGAGTAACAAGAATGATAATTCAGAGGGATGCTATTGTAAATGCAATTGCTGAATTTCATTGTCGGAAGAGGAAGTAACTTTTCCATTGTATTTCCATAGATATGAAAACCTTTACAAAATACTGTGCAAAAAGTCAGACTAGTGCTAAGTTTGTAAATTACATATTACTGAAGAAAACTAGTAACCTAACATTTAAAGAAATGGTTACTGTGCTTTTGGAAGTTTTCAGCCCAAAGACGTCGTCATTCCATAAAAGATGAAAATGTATGAATTTAGTAAAATAGGAAGATGACTATTTCACATTAATGAGCATTTGTGAAAGATCAGTGTGAGAAGTTCAAACTGACAGAATTAAGCCCCAACAATTTTAAATACCTGATTTTGTTCAAGGTTTGGTGTCAACAAAAGACACTGAAATCAGAAGGGTTTCAAATAAACAGCACAGAAAATAAAATTTGAAGGGGTATTTATAACAAATGTGACATTAAATGATAAAACCTTGAAATTAAGACTAATGTAATGGACTGGATGGAGCAGTTAAATTTATGGAACAGTCTGGATCAGTTTGTTTTGCCAAGAAGTTAAAGGTTTTACCAACGAAGCAGAAAGTTAGAAATTAAATTCCCAAAGGTATTTTCTGGCGGGTTGTGCAAGAAAATGAAAGCTAAATTCAAGCTAAGGTAAAATGTACAATAAGTTTTCAAAAGGAAAAGGAATGTACCCTTTTTGTATCATTAAAACAGATCAATGACGAGCTTGACAGACTTGAAAAAATGTGTTTTATCTACAGTGGAATATAGCAATTGGGCTTCCCCAACAGTGTGTGTATGTATGTATATATATATATATATATATATATACACACACACACACACAAGTCTAAAGAGATATGTGTCTGTGCAGATTTCTCCACGGGCTTATATGATGCCCTCAGAAGTCATCATTACCCACTTCTGGGGCTGGAAGAGGTATTTGTGCAATGTAGCCAGGGTTGGATATTTTTGAGAAGCTACTTAAGTGACACATATCTGCAGATTGAGGGGAATGACAAATGTTCAAAATTACTTACAATAAACACATAAAGGAATATAGAAGTTCAATTGTTTGGTTTTCGGAGTAAAGGTCGCTCCAACTATTTTTCAGCAAGTAATGGGTATGATGTTTAGTGGACTTGACTTGGGCAGTTGCTTATCTTGACGATATTTTGCTGAAAAGTGGAAATCTAGAACACAAAAATGTTTTTGAGGTTTTCAGAAGGATGAAACTATGAAAGACGGAAAGTGCAAATTTTTATGGATAAAATATTTGGGACAAATAATTGACAAAAATAGCAGGAGACCAGATCCAGCATGACCCATGACATACCTGCTCCTGAAAATATCAGTTCCCTACAAAGTTTCCTGGGTTTGGCAAGTCATTACAATGTATTTTTGCCAAACATGCATTGTTTGTGAGCTCTGGTAAATGAACTATTAAAGAAAGATACTAAATGGATTTGGATGACGGAGTGCGAGGAGCCATTTGAAAAAAAAATTAAATAAATGCTAACGTCGGACTTGTTTTTGACACATTATGATCCAAAAGAAGAAATAATCATAGCAAACGACGTGAGTATGTACAGAATAGGAGCCTGCATTATGCATAAACTCAAAGACGGCTCAATTAAACCTATTTCACATGCATCTAGGATGTTTCTTCCATCCAAAAATAATTATTCCATGATAGAAAAGGTGAGTTTAGGGATTGTGTTTGTCCTTAAGTAATTTCAGGACTCCTTCATGGAAGAAGGTTTCCAAACTGATCACAGACCATTGTAAGCTATTTATGGGTCCAAAAAAGGACTACCGACCTATACAGTTAATAGGTTACAATGATGCGGAACCATTCTATTAAATTATGATTTCAAAATGGAATTCTTGTCATCAAGTAAATTGAGTCATGTGGATGGTAGAATAGTATATTTAATCAAAGGACTGGAAATGGTGTACAAAAGGGCACTGTAATCAAATAAAAAGTAAGTATATAAATGAAGAGAACGATACTCCAGTGGATGTTGAGCCTATGGAAGCTCTTTTTGACACATTTGATGTGCCCATTCCTCAGAAAGCTCCTGTGATAAAAGTTCAAAAGAAAAAGTAAGAGGAAAAGAAGGGATACAGAGAGAATCAAAATCAACCCAAAATGGAAAAGGATATTGACTCTGTGCAGAGTAAATCTAAAAAGGTAGGGGTGGGGGTATGTCTCGATCTTCATAAATACAGTGGGATATACTGTCTGGGGGATTCATCACTAGCAGTGTATTATTTACTACACGCCACTGCAAAATTTTGTATGTTGTTAATGTTATAAAGATTACCATTCCATTTCCAACCTTCGTTTTGGTGATTCTTATTGAGTAAACTTTTCTAGGTTACAACACTCTCTCTTAACATAATTTCTGTGGTTCTTCTCAAGAAGGGAAACAGACTTGAAGATTAACTATGGTGCTTTTCTTTTTTTTTTTTTTTTTTTTCAATCTTGCTGGTGATAATCAATGACTTGGGAGACAAGTTTTTTTTAAAAACTTTGTAGTTCTTCATCACACTCTTGTCTCACTGACTCATGGACAATAAAATCTTTTGGAAGGACAAGTGGATGATGAGACAAAAGAAAAAACAGACATCGAGAAATGCCAAGTATAAGATACAAAGTATTAAACACGTACAGATGCAGGTAGGCAAAAGTGGAATGGCTCAACAAAGTGTGTGCAGAAATAGTGCAAGCTATATATGGTAGGACAAAAACCTACTCTTCAACAGGATGTATAAAATATAAAGAAGGAAAACTCATTGAGAAAGAAAGAAAAATACTCCGAAAATGTAATTAATATATCTGCAAACTCTTCCAAAATGAAAGGTTAAACCTACAATACCCCAAAACATGGAAGGGCCTAAAATCTTAAGACTGTTCAAAGTGAACAGGAACAAAGCAGTAGAAACTGATCAGTGGGATATTATGTGTATATTGGAGACATTTGACTATAAGTAGGCAAAAAAAAAAAATGGGGTATAATACTTGCAGAATGTATTTTGTTATATCCATGTGAAATGCTATAAGAGTTTAATTGCTGTATCCAAACTGTTGTGAGGGAGAGTATTTCCCTACAGGTTTGGATTTGGTCATCAGATGAAAGACATAAAAATACTCCTACATCAAGGAGTAGCAGAAGGAGCAGTCATTCTTGGTTAAACATTCTCTTCCCTAGTTTTTATTCTACATGTTTCCCTGTATCAAAAGGTAATAAACTTGTTAAACCAATTCCGGTTTTCTACTGTTGTTTTTTGTAACTTAGTTACACAAAGGTAGATCATCGCTAAAACAAAGCAACAGGTTTTACTGCATCTAAGTCAGATATTGTCAACAGGATAAAACCAAATTTATGAACCAAAATGGGGAAACCTTTCCATGAATATGAAAAGCAAATGGGTTATTTTTCAAATAGCTGAGACAAAACCTCATGAAAGCATTTAAAGTGTTGTATATGATCTTTTATTTTCTGAACACCCATGTTTATTGACAGGTTCTGCCTTGGGGACCGTTTTTCTATTTTCCATTGAAGTTCACAAATATTGTTAATCAAGGTTTTATTTTTTTTAATTTGATATGAGAGATTAAGGCATCAAAACACACGTGATATTTCCAGTAAGCCTGAGTTGATTTATTGTCTTATTGCTCATTTAGACTAGACCCATTTGTATCCACACTTTGATACATGTTGAGAAAAGCATTATATTTTTATTTTTATTTTTTTTTTCTTGAAAGCCAGTTTTCAATGTTTAGAAATTCAAAAATTGCTAATTTCTGCACTTACTCCATTGTGCAGATGGGATTGTATTTGTAATAGAGATCAGCCCTGTGTGACGTCGTCCCCTGGTCGCAGCGCCAACCGTGTTGTTGTATCCCAGTCTACCACGGAACAAACGGTGACGTCCTACTTTGATTCCCAGTCTGCCTACCCACGTTGTGATTTGATCTAGGCAGAGGAAATCAATCAGTCATCGGGGCCGTACTGCAAACAGTCCAACGGGGTTGATACCACAAAAATACGCATAAAAGGCAATAAAATGAAAACTCAAAAGTTCAAAGTATCAAAGAGAAAGGTAACAAACTTTATGTCTAGTTGTTCGATACATAGGACTGCATCTATCTCCCGACCCGTTCTATGGATTGTGACATGTCGTTTTCCGCTAGGCAAGTTTTAACACTTCAAGTCGTCTGCTCTTTAAGAAATTGGTGTTTCGGTGGGTCTTTGGACGAAAGTCAAAAGAAAAACTTATTTCGGTGATCTGGATCTAAGTTGCTCTTCAAAATAATTGTTCTTGGTTTGAAGATGTGGGTTCGGAAAGTGCGTGTGAATCCTGGTCAGCTATCTGCGAGGCTTGCCTCAACCGGAGACTGACTCTGGGAACGCTGGGTCTCGACTCATTTCTGCTCGTTGTGGCTTCGTTTATATGGGCGCCGACCAAAACCGGGGTGAGTTTGTCAGCGCTGGGGGGTTCCTCGATAACTCTAAATACATATCCACCTCTCTGGTTAAGAATTTCCACTTTTTTCCATTTTTGGTAACCTTTCCTCACTCCCACCTTCTCATCATACTTCAGAGGGGCGTGAACTGCCCTCCCCACATCTTCGTGGCAACCTCTCTTACTCATCCTCCAGATGGGCGGCAACAGCCTCCTTTTTGCATCACGTGATCACCACTCGACCAATGATGTCTTAGTCGGGCGTGGACGAATCTGCGGCTTTGTTTCAGGAAGAAGAAAAAAATATCTTGCTTAGAAAAAAAAATTCTCTATTTCCCTTTTCCTCCCCTTAATGGTTTATCATTTCTCCAGCCGCGAACAGGACAATATGACAATGGCAGTCATAACTCTTGTTCTACACGTGGTTTACGTCAGGTATTTTATCGCTAATTATCAGAATGTGTGGTCTTCTCGACACGGTCTCAAAAAGGAACATCTCCAAAGTTCCAGTCCATCTGTCACCTCAAAGAAAAAGAAAAACACCCTCATTTTCCCTCAGTACAAATTCCTGATAACAAAATTTTATTATCGCAGGCCAAGGATGCTCGTGGGTGGTTTTTTTTTTTTAATTTTTCATATCTGTCCAAGTCCTTTTTTTAGTTGTCTGTTTTTCGTCACTTAACGAAATAACATTTTCATTTGAATTTTTCTCTCTTTCTCTGGCCAGCCGGCCTGTAGTTGATAATAAGATGTCTTCCCGTACCAATAGTTTGTTTTCGTATCCTTTAGATAACACAGCCGATGCCAAAACATATCTGATTCTTTCCTTCTTTCCCTTTCTTTTTACACAGAATTTCCCTGTCATTGTAATGACACTATTTCGCCATTTGTTACTTATCAAAATATCCCTTTATCCATTGTCTCTTAGCTGTGTGTGCGTTCTTGCTTATCACTCACGATTCGGTTCTTAGCCTCTCCTTTTTCTTCTTTTCTTTCTTTTCCTTTTCTGCCTCGTTAAATGGTGCTACACCTGTTCAATTTCAAAATTGACAAGATTGTAAAATAATAAATGCAATACATGCTGGAAGGTCCATCTTCATGGTGCTTCCTAAGAATCCAGGTGCAAATGAATGAGCTCTAGTGGATAATTGGGTTCATAAGCCACATAATTAAGTTTATCATTTGGATTTTGATGAATAAAGCATGTAACGGAATTAATCCCAAAATAAGACAAGAACAGTGTGATATCATTAAAGAAATTGGAAGAAGAAATTCAATATTTATGATCAAAATGATATTGGAGCAAGCAATGCAAAAAGACACATACCTGTTTCATAAAAGCATTTGATAAGCTATGACACAAAGATCTATTTGACCTTTTGATTTAAAAAAAAAAAAAAAAAAATTGGGAACGATATCAATTTAATTCAGAGCATTTACTGGGAGCAAACTTCTGGCATCCAGAATGAATGAATGAAGTATGCAGAAATAGTGGCATGTATCCTTTTCCAAAGAGAATGTTTCTTGATTTACTTCATTCTATTTGGCTTTGTTTAATTCTTATATTTTATAATACGCCAGCTCTAAATAAAGCAAGTTGCATGACTAAATACTGGTTATGGCATTTATATTCTAATTTGATAAAAGGCATGAGACAGCTATTTTCATTAAATTTTAGTTTTCAATGCCAGGCTTAAATTTTCAATGTTTATCTTATACAGTGTAACCGGGATATAAGAGAGTTGTCGGGACCGGAGAAGAAGTCTCTTATATCCGGGTTTGGTCTATTTTGTTTAGGTAAATCTTGCTCTAATTTGGGACCAGATAAAATCTCTCTTATATCCGGGTTTCACTGTATTAGTAAAATAGTGGTCAGTGAGTTTTTTTCTTTCTCCCTTTAGCTTTATAATAAGTATTATGTAGACCATACATAGGTTGTGTGTAAAATATTTATACAGACAATAAACAGTCTATCTAATTGGGCTTAAGGTGTGTTTGAAGAGTATTTTAGTCACTTGTGAAAATAACTAGTAAATTTTAATATTAAAAAAGTGAAAAATTAAATACAGAATACTTGACGTAAATTTGCTGCCAAATGTCTACATTATTTCACTTTTAAATCCTCAATTCAATAGGTTGTTTTCTTTTCTAAATTCTTTGCTTGCACTGACATGCCAAAAGTCATGAGATAGTACTTTTCTTTCTTTCTCGTCTTTTCTTTCTTTCTCGTCTTTTCTTTCTTTCTCGTCTTTTCTTTCTTTCTCGTCTTTTCTTTCTTTCTCGTCTTTTCTTTCTTTCTCGTCTTTTCTTTCTTTCTCGTCTTTTCTTTCTTTCTCGTCTTTTCTTTCTTTCTCTTCTTTTCTTTCTTTCTCTCTCGTCTTTTCTTTCTTTCTCTCTCGTCTTTTCTTTCTTTCTCTCTCGTCTTTTCTTTCTTTCTCTCTCGTCTTTTCTTTCTTTCTTTCTCTCTCGTCTTTTCTTTCTTTCTTTCTCTCTCGTCTTTTCTTTCTTTCTTTCTCTCTCGTCTTTTCTTTCTTTCTTTCTCTCTCGTCTTTTCTTTCTTTCTTTCTCTCTCGTCTTTTCTTTCTTTCTTTCTCTCTCGTCTTTTCTTTCTTTCTTTCTTTCTCGTCTTTTCTTTCTTTCTTTCTTTCTCGTCTTTTCTTTCTTTCTTTCTTTCTTTCTCGTCTTTTCTTTCTTTCTTTCTTTCTTTCTCGTCTTTTCTTTCTTTCTTTCTTTCTTTCTCGTCTTTTCTTTCTTTCTTTCTTTCTTTCTCGTCTTTTCTTTCTTTCTTTCTTTCTTTCTCGTCTTTTCTTTCTTTCTTTCTTTCTTTCTCGTCTTTTCTTTCTTTCTTTCTTTCTCGTCTTTTCTTTCTTTCTTTCTTTCTTTCTCGTCTTTTCTTTCTTTCACTCAAGGCAAAAAATCCACTAAGGATGCAAGTGGTTACTGAGAGTGTAAGAAACATGACAATGAATGTACAGGGTTCAGGAAGACAAGATTAACATTGCATTAAAATCTTTGAAGATTGTAGTCAACAGCAAAGCAAGAATCCAAAAGAGATCTATCAAAAGTGAGACAGAGATCTTGACGTCTGTCGAACTCTCTGCATTAGCAGAGAGGAATGCGGACGAGGCTTTGCCGAAGGGCAAGGTTTCATCCAGAGAGGTAGACAGGCCTTGAACCTCTCTAGGTGGGTTCAAAAAGGCTATATTTTTGGCCGAGCATACGGGCTCGGAGATACCCACATTAAACCGGCCTTGTGCCACATTTTATCCTCGTGGGTGGATAGATAAATACCATCAGCATGTAACTTATGGTTACAACTAGCAATTTTAACAATGAAATTGAGACCTAGCTGCCAATCAAGTACTGCTCTTAAATTCATGAAGTCAAGCTACTAAAATATCAGGTAATGGTAATTTCCACCACTGTACTTTGATATTATGGGAATGCTCAGACCTACATTACTGTGTTTTCACATTTGGAGAGATACTGCAAATACAGAATAGGCTGCTCATGGTAAAGCAATATAAATTATCAAACTGCATAAATGATAGTGCCAGACAGATGGGACATTCTGTTTCTGAAATTGAGAAATGTCTTTAAGGATCTTTAATAAGGATGACTAGAGAAGTTTGGCTCGGATTGTCTGTAGTAAGAAACAACACTGGCTCAAGTCGCATCCACACTCTGTGCAGGAGGTACCAGATACATGTCCAGCAAGTCAGTTCAGAGTTCTTTAGCTTACATGTGATATGGAATATCCACCAAGGTGCCCCTGTTAACTCCTCTGAACAGTACCTTACCTGAAGCTCATATAATTCAAAGAGAAAATGATGACATAATCAAAGTGTTAATGCTCCAATGTAAAGAAACCCCCCTATCAATACTAGAAAGGGTGACAACAGGTACTGTACTTTAGAAACCAATGTTCTTGAAAAATTGTTTTAACTGACACCATTACTGGCTGCTCAGTCACTGAATGCCAAATGTTTTCTTGTAGGGAAACTGTTAATATTACCATTATGACAATTTACTAGGTAATTTTCTTTAGTAATTTTCTTCTTTTTTTTTTTTATCATTTCAACCCAAGCAATAAAATCCACTAAGATGCAAGGGATTGGTGAGAATGAGAGAAATAGGACAATAAAATAACAGGTTTGTTAAGAAAGATGCAAAAATGAACTTATGAGGTTAAACAAAAACAGTTTTGTTGCTGCAATTTATAAAGAATCGATTTTTGAAAATATCTGCAAACAATGCTCGAGAAATAATGAAACTCCCCATAAAACTGGGGAAGTCAAAATTTGCATTAGTTCTGTAGAAGGAAATTTGCACAAGTTTGTTTATACAAGTAACAATAAATCTGACAGCATAATTTCAATGGCTTATTTTTACTTCATCACAAATATAGGAACTTACTGATCTTTGCTGTTTCATTTTCCTATAAATTTCATCTACAAATCATGATTTTGAGGCATGAACTCGTGTTTTATTTGTTCTATTTTCAGAAAAAAAGAAATCGATAAGATTTTGATGAAATTAATTCGTGAAGAAGATGAAGAACAAAGTGAAGCTGAAAGTGAAGAACAGCAGGAAGACGCAGGATCATTTGAAAATGATGACGATGACGACGATGATGATGATGACGATGATGATGACGACGATGATGATGACCGTAAAGATCGCTCTAAACAGAACTCTGCCAGTAATGGTCTAAGTGATCAGTCAATGGATGAAGACGAAGATCAAGAAGAGGAGGAAGAGGAAGGACAATCAAATCAGTCACAATCAGATGACAGCCATGTAAGTAAATATTTTTTATTCATTAAATGAATAATTTTATATTATCATTGCATAGAAATATTATGAAAACACCCATCTAACATACATACCATGAATGTTGATTTAAATAGTGATCATTTTGGATGCTTTCAGTATCTGATGATGTTGACATTTTTAATTGGAATAATTTAAGAGTATCAAATCAGGACCAGAAATTCTTTTTTAATATCATATTTTGATTTTATAAGAATAAGTCTGTTAAGAATATGCAATAAAAATCATATTTGGTTGTAATGTTCTGATATTAACAAAATTAGCCATGCTTTGATTTGTTCATTAAATATTGATTACCTACACACAACTTTCTTTCCTATAGTAGCATTAACTTGACAGACAAAAGTTAGATTTTTCTTTGATTTTTGTCTATTTAACTACAACTGCAAATAGTTGCCAATATATGATAAAGTTAGTCACTGAAAAAGTTAAAATGCATTTTTAAATGTCTTCTATAGATGTTTTCCTTCATTAAAATAAATATGAAGTTATTAATTGAAGTAAAAAGTTTTTTATGTAATAAGTTGTCATCAATATTTCACTACTTGTGTGTGTGTGTGTATATATATATATATATATATATATATATATATATATATAAAAAGCTTAAAACCCATCCTATTGGGTAGCATTTAAGCTAGCTCCTGTGGAAGGCTCTTGATTGGGCCTTCATAATAGGTAGGGAGGAGTAGATGTGATACACAACAATACATACACTACAGAAGAACTCAAAATTGATCGCTGCATTTAAGTAATACATCAATATTTAAGCTTACCTTGTAAAAGTTCAAGAATAATTCTTTTGCTGTCTTTTAAAGACAATTTGATGTATATAGGTCCTTACTTTCTGTACAAATAATTATTTTTATCTCATGGGTGGCTTTCACTGGATTTCACAATTTCGATTATTCCCAAATTTATTTCCAAGTTATAAAAATTGTTATCATACAAAAATAATCAGCACAAGAAAATCACCAAAAAAATCATAGTAATGAAAACTTGGGAATTCCAAAATGGTATATGTTGAACTACAGCCTGTAGGAGTAAAGTTGAAAAAGTGTGACACACTGACATTCACATTTATTTTTTTATATACATTATTTGGACTATTGTCCTCATCTTTGTTGCCAAATTTATCACGTTTCGGCTGTTGTATGCTCCAGCCTTCTTCAGGAGGTTGGAATTTCGAACTGAACCCTTTATTTTGCTCACTAGGGTAGATTGTTCTAGTTCCATGTCTAATGGATGTCAGTTATCTCCTGTTAATTCCTCTCTCCAAGTTCTCCATTGCCTTAACCAGGTATTGAACTCACACTCTTTGGGTCCTGTCACTGGATCTAACTAACACCTTTATCCACTGTGTCATGAGGACATCTGTATATGAATTTCTGGGTATTATAAGCCTAATGTCTCCAACCATTTGCAATTTTTGCTGTTATCGTTCCATAATTTTTATCCGGGCTCATATTGCAATTTTTGTTATTATTGCTTTTCTCTGGCACTCCTTATTACTGGTTCCCATATTGTATTCATTTCTATACTTGGTCGGCTCAGGAGATTTTTGTGACCTAGCATATGTGCTGATTCCTTAAGTTTACAAATTTTAAAAACATCACAAATCTCCTGAGCCGAAAAGTTGTGATAAATTTGGCAACAAAGATGAGGACAATAGCCCGAATAATGTAAATAGTGTACATAACACCTTATCTCAGAAATATATATATATGTATATATATATATCCCCCCCCCCACTATCTAGTATCGGTGCAAGTGGAGAAAATCAATTGTAAAATTGCAAAAGTATGCCAGCATTTTAGAATTCTGACATGGTGGAATTCAATTAAATTTTTGGTATTATTGATTGATTTGTTTTCTACAGCTTATCGACCTTTTGCAGGTTATTTAAAGTGAGAAAACGTTTTTTTATATTATCAGAATTTTGGTTGGGAGATAATGGTTTGATCTTTATTATTTTTTTTTTTTTTTTTTTTTTTTTTTTTAGATAATAATGGATTAGTGATTAATTTCTAATTAACACATAGCAGGAGGAGAAGAGTAGATGTAATGGATAATGGCTTGGAATTGTTAATCCAATAACAGGGTTCCAATTCCTTTTTGGTTCATTATATTCACTTACATGCAAATATGCTTGGGAAAGGTATAAATATACCTCTTCTCCTCTGTGGGTTAATTAGTAAAACTTGTATTACTAGAACATTGTTATCTAAAAATATTTTTTGGCTTTAAATATCCTGCAAAGGATTGATAAGTCATAGAAAACAAATCAATCAAAATATTTCAATAATGCTACCTTTCCCTCAAAAATCAATAAGCTTCAAAATTATTAGGAAAATATTGATGGTCATCTAAAATTTGGGGACACACATGTTATTTATGATGTTCATGTTAATTTTTTTATGTCTACAGGTTTCCACTATTTTATCTGATTGCTCTTGGTAACTGATTGAAGTAAAACATGAAAAAAAAAAATGAAAATATTAGTTTGTAGATTCTGAAAACCTTTTTGGATTTTAATGTAAAAGTATATTGGAATCATAATTGCTTTAGTTTTGAAACCTAACCAACAAGTCCTCCACAAAAGAAATCAAAATCATATTCATCAAAGGTTAAATTTTTTTTTTTTTTTTCAAGTTCAAAATCTGTTTGCTTATCCACTTAGTAATTTCATTTGCATGTTTGAGCATTCATTTTTTAATTCATATTTATTAATCAGAAAAATGATGAGTTTGGTTGTTAAGAAATTACCTGTCTCCAGACTTGATTGACTAAAGTACTTTGTGTATTCTTTTTTTTCTTTTTTACTTTTTTTTTCTTCTATCCTACCCTTGAAATTGTATCCATTATTAATATTAGTTATTTATATATGATATATAATGAAAGTGTAGTCATTAAAGTTTTAATATTCTTAGAAGTTAGGAAAAGTATTTGTCCTATAAAATAAGGAAAATTATTTTTCTATTTATATTAAATGCGAAATTTTTTTTGTAAAAACAAGAGTATTAAGTTTTACTATTGATTGGGTGTGTGGCATTCTCTTTTGTTTAAATTTTAATTTAAAGAAACAGAGCAACAGCAGGTGAAGAATCTACATTGAAAATAGTTTAATGAAAAATAGTTTACTTTTGATAGATCAAATAATTGAATTATGAAAACAATTTCCTACTTTATGCTTAGAAACATACTTTACGTTCATATTTTACTTGTCTGTAATATAGTTGGACTTGTGCTGATATTTTTATTAATCAGCTGTAAAGAAAGGAGGCCAATGATTTTGTAGCTGACAAATGACTTAAGATGTTTATATAGATTGAATATACAAAGATAAACAGGTTTTGCTCATTTGTACTTTAGCTGAAATGCACATAAATTTATGCAGGTTTATAACTTTTGAATTCAACTGTGTTAACAACTATAGACACCTGGTTAAAAGCAAATGTAATTTTTGACATATTTCAATTAATTTTAGGTAATTAACTAAATTTCTATGAATGGCTAATTGTGACATCATCAAAATGGATGATGTGATTGGTTAAATTTTGGGTAAAAATAAAACAAACTAAAAACTGTACAGAACTTTTTATATTAATTATTTTTATTTTATTTTATTAAAACTGCAAGGATATATTTGAATTATTGCAATATATTTAAGTCTGAGGTCACTTATGTACTTAGTAGTAGTCATAATAGTACTTTTTTTTTCTTTTCTTTTTTAAGAATAAATTAGAAAGAGAAAACACTATTTTGTTGATTTAGTTGGTTATAATCTTATTAATAGGTAGTCATGACTGGAAATGTGAATTTTTGAATAGCCTTTAGGTGACCTAAAAAAGCTAAGATGTTTAAATTCACTTTTTCTCCATGTCAGTCAGTTATGTTCCATGTGTCATACATGCTTAGGTGATCATTTATCTTTTGATACATGACTGACAAAGCAGATTTTTTTCTGCAGTAGACCATATGTCACCCAAGGCTATAGCAGCCTGTCCTGCTATTTACCCATAGCTGGAAGGAGAATAGGATTCATACCTTTCCCAAGGGTATTAGCACATAAGTGAATGTAATGGATTCAACTGGAATTCGAACTTGACTCTCTGATTCAAACTTCTATCCATTACTCCACCATGCCCCATGAAAGGATACTAAATATGATAATTAGGAAGACAATATGGTTTGATTTCTTATGAAAAAAAAAAACAACAGAGGATGATGACCTCAGATAAATTTCAAAATTTTGTTTAAGTTAACCCTTTCAATTTAATTATATCATAGTTACTGTAACTCTGGTAGCAAATAAAGCCTTTAAAATAGCAGAAAATATGCATCCATAAATTTACTGCTTTTCTCTTAGAATGTGTATACATTAATATTCACACTTTCTCTTTCACATAATATATATCAAAGAATGTTCACTTACATAACAAATGCTTTTTTTTTTCTTTTTTAGATTTTACACTTCCCTGGATTTTTTTTTTTTTTTTTTTGTTTACTCAACATTTATGATTTTTCTTTCTCTTTTAGAGCAAGAAAGAAAAACATGGCAAGTCTCATCACAGTGACAAAAAAAATGACTCTGAAGTAAGAACTATTTGTAATCAATAAAAACTGCATAAAAATCACTTAGTTTCCCAGCTATATAATCTGATATTTACAAGACTGGTTCAACTGAATCATATTCTGTTTTTTTTTTGTTTTTTTTTTTATTAAAGTAGTATTAAAGTAGTCATAGGAGACATTATGTATTTCCTCTTGATTTTATCCAACTATACATATTCTATATTTTGGCTGATGGAAACTGTTGAACTTCATTTATTTTTTATAATTACAGAATGAAAGATTCCAAATTTATTGAGGAACCAGTATTATCTTTATTTGGTGTTGTGTGCTTTTTCTTTTAATCAATTTGGTTCAATTATTTTCTCACAGATTTCATTTTTTGTTTTTATGAGATTTAAATTGAATGTTTTAAAATTTATAAAGAATTGTATTAATAAATATTTGTATTAATAAATATTTCAAGCTAGCCATCACAAAGTGAACTGAAATTAAATGGATTCATTTTAAAGTCTTTAACCTTTATCACTCTGTATGTCTTCATTTGCTGTACAAAAAGTTTATCCTACTACTGAAGGTGACTGATCCCTGAACAATGTGTTTGAATTTCATAGTTGTGTTGTCCTATGGCAACAGAAAACAAAATTTGAGTGAAATTAACAATAAGGACACTGCCATTGAGAGGCCTTTATTTATGTATAAGTTGGGACCTTCATTGAACATTATTATTTGAAGTTAATGTGTTTTTGAACAGTTAGTGGGGTGACAAAAAATTGGGATTAATTACAGAAATTAATTGGAAGTGCTAAATGTTTTTTATGGGAATTCTGTCCCATTTAGATCAAGAGTTGGCTTTCCAAGCAAACTTCAAACTTTTTGTGTTTTTAATAGCAATATGAAGTCATTTGTTGTTAAATGCTGTTTCTCATAAGAGGAAGAATTGTCTTTAATTATTCAGTATTATGTAAATGTTCAATCATCTTTATTGAAACTGAGGAACAAAAACCTGAAATAATTTCACAGCTTGAATTTAGTTATATTAAAAAAATTCAGTGGGTTGTGTTTAGAAAAAAGTAAAATTTACCCTCAGATGATTTCTTCTAATTTAAAAGAAAATGTACAAGCAAAGTTACTTTGTCTTAAATTTAAGTTTGTTTATTTTTCAGTTGAATGATGAACAACTTGCTAAGAAACTTCAAGAGGAGGAAAATAATTTCCGGTCTCGACCTAGATCTGTGAAAAGAGTTCCAGTAAGTATATGTAAAGATTTCTGAACCTAATGAGACTTGAACACTCAACTTGATTTTTAGCACTAACTTTCTAACCATTGTTGCATGATAGTCATCTGTGTGTCTGTGCACACACAAGAGTTTATTACATATAATTTACAAGTTATCCACACTTAACTACCCAAACTGTTTATCCTTTCCAGGCCTTTTACATACATACATACATAAGCATGCAAGCCTGTAAGTCATACTCTGGTTGAATTGAGCCTTGTGGGGGGAAATTAGGTAGATGGAACTGGTAGTCACCAATGATTGTGCTAGTACAATGTCATGTTATTATGAACAAGGGTTTGACCTTATTAGCTTTCTTTCTTTTTTCTAGAATGAAGAAGCTGTTACAGGTCATTCTGTGCACCAAAATTCGCCTGTGGGCTCACCCACTCCATTTATGGATTACGGGAGATTGAATTTTGGATTCTCCCATTCTGATAGGGTGTGGGGTGTTAATGGATGAATTTGACTAGAGAAAAACTGATTTGCTGTTTTTTAGGGTACCAAAATCTCTTATAAAGCCACTTGTATTCTGCAATTGATATTTTCACACGTCTTGTCATGTGGTCACATATTGGTATATACCAGCAGGGTAATTTAAGTGAAGGAGTTTGATGTTGAATAAAGGATCCCAGGGCAACATTACTGATTATGTGGCTACACTCATCTTACAGATGTATTTCTGAACAAACTTCAAACTGTAGATCATGTCAGATTATGTATTCTTCCTCCAGAAACTTAGTTGCACATAAACCATACATGGGCTCTGTGGATGTTGAACAAATACAAATGTGCCTGAGCAGGCGTCTGCAACAGGGATTGGATAGCTGCCCAAATATATATGTGTGTGCATAAGATATTTGAGGACAAATTTATGTTTATGGAAATACACATGTATAATAAGATAAATTTATTATTGAAAAATGTTAAGAATAAAATAAGTTATCTTTTTTATGATTTCATTTAATAAAGCCACCTTTTTGATAACTGCTTCTATGCAGGATCAAAATCGTCTACACACTGGAATTAAATGTCCCTGGTTCATATTGGACATTACTCTATGGGAGTGTTCATTGATCTTGCTCTCAACAATGCCCCACACATAGTAGTCCAATGGATTGAAATCTGGAGAGTTAGGAGGCCAAATCTTATGTGATCACAAAAATTGTCAGCCCTCCGTTCCTGTGTTACTTAAGCCATGTATGATAGTGCAGTGTCTTCCTGAAACACATAGGTCCTTCCATTGTGTACACTGTCTTACCAGAGCTTAACACTAAAGGCCTTCTGGAAAGAAGTAAGGCAGCATCCCATATCTTTCAGTTGCAGGAAATTTTGTGTGCATAACTGTTCAGAAGGGTTTGCAAATAACCACTTGTCATTTTTTTTCTGTTAAATTTCTGATCTTGGTCAAATTTTTTCGCATCTGAAAAAAACTAAACCACATCATCTTCTGCTGGATTTTTAAGTTTCTTTAAGAGCCTTTTTGATTCTGATTAAGCAATTTTTTTATTTTTTATTTTTATTTTTTTTTTTTGCATGAATTTTCCTTTCCTCATCACATACGACTTATATCTGATGTCTTCATGGACAACATTTCTGATTGTTCTTTCTGACACATGGAAATCTTATGCAAGTGACCTCATGGATTTTCTGTGATTGTCATCAATGCTTTCAATGGCCTGAATTTGCTGGCTAAAGATTTCAGATGTCAGAGCATTTGGAATGCATTTTTCGCTTTGATACTGGTGATCTATTTCAATCTTCAGTCTGTAACTCCTCTTGGGCTTTGTAGGCGAAAGATTTAGCAACTTTTAAAAATCAAGATATCTCTAAATCACTATATTCAGACTTTAAAACCACAATTACATCATGCCTTTTAATTTCTTTGGTAAGCTGAATCATTGCCATATTCTGAAAAAAAAGTGATATAAAGATTAGAATGTAGCAATAAAAAAAAAATAGTTATGTCCTCAAATACCTTAACGCACCCTGTTTATATAATGTGTGTGTGTGTGTGTATATATATATATATATATATATATATATATAAAATAATAGTGTTAGTAATAAAAAAAACCACAATCCTTAATTGTGGCAAAAACATCAGTTAGTTGGACGAAATTGATGCAGGACTTTAAAAAAAATAAACCACTCATTTGTCCAAATGCTCATTCAAACACAACATATATGAAAATCACACCTGGAACAAAAGGTTCCCTACATCCACCAGAGAACTGACATCTCTGCTCACCTAAATGAGGGAAGGAAGGGAATTAAACTAAAAAACAGAAATAAAAGGGTCCAATTCCCTAGCTAAGTTAACTTGAAAGGAGAAACTAAGGACAAACGCAACCATAAAATCTGGGTGAGGTTAGCCAATGTTCAAAACAGAGAGAACAATATCCTGATGTCTAACCGGAATCAAATTGCCACTTCTGGTCAGCCCCTTTTACTCAACACAAATACACAAGACTTGCCAAATTCTGATGGAGGGAGCTGTCACCTTTCTGTCCTAATCTCAACTTTAAGTTGATGCTTAAAGTACAAGATTAATTGGGAAGAAGTGAACTTCTTAACCCCCATAGAATTCCTTCGTCCAAATCACGACTCTTCTAACACCCAGTAAGCAAAAGAACATGGAGTGTTCAACCTTTGTGAACAGTGGTACCACACTGCTACAGATAAAACTGGCCTCAATGACAAAGAACCTTCTGTGCAGCATGCAGACCATGATGCCTTCAATAAACTTTCACAATGGGAATACGAGCCTGCAATGAAAGAAAGTGTGACCCAGTGTCTCCACCTCCCTATCAGAGCGAACACAGTTTGGAGATTGCAAAAATGTCGTTTTTCTTTTGAAGTTGAACGTCAAAAAACGACATTATTTTTGCACCAACCTAATAGATTGAGCCAATGACTGTTCAGCAACAAACGTTCTATTTTTAGATTTTAACTTATCCCACCACATATTCCCAACCACAGCCTCTGTCAGTTCCTGCTGTTGCATTAGAAGCAGCTGGTCCCAGAAATCTTGTTCAGCAAACATTGATAAGTTCAATTTCCAGTAGCCAGCCATCTTAACCATAGACTTATGTAAGTTTATACAGGTCCAGATGAGCCTGTGATCCAAATAAATCAACTCTCTTAACCAAGACTCAGTCAAGGTAGCTAGAATGCACCTCTGTAGCCAAGCTGTCCCTATTAGTCAAAGTCCATACTACCTCCCAAGAGTGTTCATTCTGGTACAAGATCAAACGTTTCCTGCCCCAATTGTTAGTACCTGAATTGGACCCTATACAGTCTATATTGGGGTCAAGGATGGCACTCCAATCCCCCGCTAAAACTACCTGATGTTAAAAATGGCTTGATGCGCAAAAAAAATCAGGCTGCTCAGAATGGTCATAAAACCCAATGAGACGAAGAGCCATATCCTTTATGGTAACACAAACATGCAGCCTTCAAAGACTTGCTCATCAGCCAGGAGACACCTTGAGTGTCCATCAAAACATGCTGAATAGAAGGAGAACCCCCTAGACAGCCTTCATAATCAAGAGTTGAAAACCAGGTTTCCTGCACACAACATATATTCACCCCAAGATGCTGAAGGTCATGAGAGAGCCTTGCCCTGCGGAACTTCAGGCTCCAGGCATTCACACTAGCTAACCAGAACGCCATTATCAAACCAATTAGGGTTGCACTCCTGCATTGAACATAGTCATGGTGAGGACACCGACAGCCTCTCCCCTAGAACCTGTTCCCATTTCAGTCATGATGGTGCCATCAGGAGACAGGCCACCGATGTCCCAGGGGAATGGGAATGTTAATTTTAAAGCTCTATACAAGCAAGGAGGGGGTGAACAAAATGCAGGAGCCTCCCTGAACAATATTGATTTAATTTTTTTACATTTTTATTGTCAAAAGAGGCTAATGAGGAAAAACCTTCCATAAACATGATTAGCCTCTTGGATCATTGACCATATCTGTTGCCCTGGTCCCCCAGACCTCATCACAGTTAATATTCTCTCTTGGCCTTAGAGAAGCTTTTAGGGTTTTCAACGTTTAAGCTCTTTTTTTTCTTTCTTTTTTTTTTCTTCAGTTTTATGAAATTTTTATGTCTTTGAAATTTCTCAAGTGGGTAGCTATTTTCACTTGATCCTTTGTTGACAGTACTGTAGTTTGGTTTGGAGATTTGGTGGGGGGGATTCAAACGGGAAGGCTTTTTCCTGGTTAAAGATTTGGGACTGGGAGCTTTTATGAGGGTGGTCATTTTGGAAGGGGTGGGAGACAATGATTTTGTCATGAGAGGTGGAGCTATGTGCTGCTGTTTGAAAGTCAGTGAAGATGGTGTTGAAAAAGGGTCAATTTGATTTCCAGCCTGGATACATTTCTGAGCGAGTGTGTCCTTTTAATTGTTGGGGATTTTTTTTTTTTTTTTTTTTTTATGTTTTGTATTTCAATGTCTGCTGCCTTATACAATCCACGTAAATGGTTGGGGAGTCGCTCTTGTGACTGGTAGGTGGAGTGGGGCTGTTTGTACCTTTACCGGTTGGGGCTTGTGTGGAATGAGTTCCCACTGCCTGGAGCTTTCTTTTATCCCTGTCAATGACCTTCCATTCCCCCACTCCCTTCCACAACTGCACAAACGGCGGACAAAGGCTTTTTGGCAAATGGGGGCTGCAAGACACCTCCTACCGGAGATTTTACCACACGGGTCCTGGTTGATGGTGTTCCCATTACAGGTAAGAAGGAAATAACAGACTTGGCCAAAGGGGGATATGAGTTGGTGGGGGCTAGAATAGCCTTCTTCTCTTCACACTTCCAGCAAGTTGGTCTATGGCTGGTTACAATTATTGGCATTTTCTGGCCCTCTACATCCAGATGGAGATGAAGGCCTTCAGATCTATCGTAACTTCGAAACTCCATCCTCTGGTCAGTTTGTCAAAGGAAGCACTGACTCCAAATTGGCACGGATAGGTGGCCAGCTGCTCCCTGATGATCTGAGGAGGGACCTTGTATACCGATAATGGTCCTACACCTGCCTTCATATTCTGTTCTCAGAATGAGGTCTTTTGTGATATGGTCACAGACTTGTTGCTGCTTCACAGTTGGCAGGTATGTATAACAGTGCATCCCACATAATTCTTTCCCTGAGGTTTGACTCCCAAAGACATCAAAGATTTTATAACTGTGTTTTTTGTGGAGCAACAAATTTTGTGCAAATGCTTGTCCACCACAAACACAATTTTTTTTTTTTTTTTTTTTTTTTTTTTTGCCAAGAGCCTGTCATGATATGTGTGTAACTCTTGACTTTCTCACAGGACTTCATGTTGATTATGCATTTTGGTGGGGGACTTCCAGCAAGCGGGTGTCTCCCAACCACTACATTTTTGTCTGTTGTTGTTGTTATCAGATTCTTTGATCTATTTTACTAAATTTTGACCTTTTTTGTCTATCATGCTTTTATCCAAATCCTTGGTTTTCATCAAATTTTGGCCTTTTCTGGCCACCATACTTTTACTGGATTCCTCATTTTGGACAAAATCTTCCAAATTCTGGTCCTTTTCGACATCCATCTTTTCATCTAAGTTTGTGTCTCTTTTTTTTTTTTTTTTTTTTACCACCTTATTTTCAAATTAAAGTTAAGTCAGATAACAATTAAACAGTTTAAACAAGTAAATCACAAATTTCCTTCAAACAAAAATAAGGAAATACACAAAATACAGTTAGACGTGCAAAGATTTTTACTTAAAAAGAAAAATTACACAGATTAGACTTTTAAAAGAAAAAAAATATAATAATGTTTTTTTTTTTTTTTTTTTTTTTTTTTTTTTCTTTAAATGAAACAAAATGCTACAAAACATAGAAATGTTACACACAAACAAGTCTTACCAAAATAAAATGGCCGACCAAAACAAACATAACACAAAAAACAAGTCTTACCAAAGAACACAAAAATAAAATTAAGAAAAAAACAGATTAAACAAAATAAACACAAAACGTTGAATTAGAAAATTAAAACAGAAGATTTAACAAATATTTACTCGGAACAAGAACAAAATGACATGTAGAAATAATAGGTAAACAAAAATGATGTTTAAAATAAAAGAAAATCAAAACCTTAAAAGAATAGGTGCAAAAAGAATAAAATAAAACCTGTGGGAGGGCAAAAAGAAAAATCAAACTTTTGACAAAAACCAGTCAATAATAAAAGTAAGAAAAAGTAAAATAAGTAAACTCAACATAAGTGAAGTGTAGTATACTCAAAAAAACAGTTCGTGGGGAGTGGCAAAAACATATCTGGCATCAACTACCAGTTGTAAATAGTCTGTAAAAAAACAAACTTTCACTACAAAGATGCCATAGCGAAGAATCCATCCGAACAACCACCATGAGAGTATTTATAGAAAATGCACAGGCAGATGAAGATGAGCTGCTAGATCAGGACCAATAATATTGCTGATTCTTTTTTGGATGTTATCAAGGAGCCCATATGTGGCAGCAATATTCTGGACAAATTATCAACATAGATATGTAAGATAGATTCTGGGGAGAAAAATTATCTTGCATGACACAGTGAACTTTCTTTCTTGGCAGCTGGCCTAACAATGGATTCAATAATCTCTCTACTTCATGTCAGCTGAGAACATTAGCCCAAGAAGGCAAAATAAATCATTCTTCTGGCAGTTAGCATCAGCTATTCAGAGAGAAGAGTCTCTCAGATGATTAATGGAGAGAAGTTTAGTTTTGGAGGTGTTAAAATTAACAAGCCATCTTTTGCTCCAGTTAACGATGGACTGGAAGGTCGTTTTGGACATCGGCTGCCATTTTGACCTCGTCTATTGAGGTAGTAGTAAATGGTTGTCATCAGAAAGGTCATTAATGAAAATTAAAAACGGTAGGATCAAGGATAGAATCCTGAGGGACACCTGCATTAATATGAAAGGATGTAGACGAGTGACTTTTCAGGATAACTTTCATTTCATATTGTGATAGGAAAGACTGAATCAGTTCAAAAATGTGTCTGGAAACACTAATTTTTCATCTTGTGGAGAAGACCTGTATGCAAAAACTTGTCAAAAGCTTTCAAGATGTCCAAAGCTACAACCTGGGCTTCAGCGTTTTTATGTAGGGCATGATACTCTTTCTGCAATTATCGTCAGTACATTAGCAGTTGACCTGGAGAAACAAAAGCCATATTGCTTGTCTGAGAAAAGGCCCTGTGATGAGAGTTGCTGATCCAATTCAGCATTGATTAGGGCCTCTAGGAGTTTCCCAAAAATTTGTAGAAGGCCAATAGACTGATAGTTGAAAGGGTTGGACAGTTCACTAAAGTTCTTAAAAACTGATACAACAGACAATAACCTCAAGCAGGTGGGAAAGCAGGAGGCAGCAAGACATTTATTATAAAGAGTACAGAGGCCAGTTTGGGAGCACACTTCTTCATGACTATTACAGGGATACCATCAGGTTCACATGCTTTGTGGGGATTTAGATTGCAGATGATAGTAGAAACCATGGAAGGGGTTATATTTGTAACACTCAATAGATTCAGTTCTAAGTGGGAAGTTTGGCAGGGATACTCCAGATAAGTCAAAAGTAGAGTTCAAAAATTTACAGGCAAAGCATTCAGCTTTATAAGCAGTGGGTGATAACCTCAAATCGATTGAAGAGGGGAGGAATAGAGACCTTGCAATTATTTAATACCCTATTACAGAGTCGCCAGTAATCATGATAGCCGAAGTTGTTGAAGGCTATGCAGTCCCTTATTCGCATTTACTACGAGCAGTAATGAATAGGTGTCTGTTGTGACAAGCTGTCCAGTAGTTCCTGTGTGCTATAGTGGCTGAGCATGCTGGTGTGAACCATGGAGATGATTGAGGTTTCACCTGGTATTTCCAAGAAGGGATGAAAGCATCCATGCTGGCTTTGATCCAGGAAGAAACCTTAGTGGTGCAATTTTCAGTTGGGAGGTTAAAGATGTCAGTGAGAGGGGCATCACAAAGAAAATAATGGAGTGAGTCCCAGTCAGCATGCTGGTAATGAAAAGAGGTCTTATGAATAGGGCACTCTTGTTTAATGGATGATTGGAATGAAATATCAATGGATATTACAGAGTGGTCTGAGTTACCAAGAGGGCAGTGGTGCAAAGCTCAGCAAGAGTGAGGAAAGGAGGAGAGAAATAAATCGAGTAGAGATGCCTGTTGCTCAGTTTTGTGAGAGGAGAAACAAGTAGGGAAGTCCATGAAGTAAAGGATTGGGCAATGGAAAAATATAATGTCTGAATATTGGCAATATCAGTACCTTTTTAGAATATTTCAGCAACGTGTCATGGTGAGCATTAAAGTCACTGAAGACAGATGTTTGCAGATGGATGGAGCAAAATTGCCTTTTCTATACTGTTAATTATTATGTCCAATATATTGCAGTCTTTGGAGGAGGTACAGTGGTAAATAAAAAAGAGATAGCTAACAGTTTAGTAATGACGGACGGAAGCACCTGAAAGAGTAGTCATGGGCCTTGAGAGATAATTCCTTGGACATTAGAAGATTATCTTGGATGTAGACCTCAAGGCCATGCATGTGAATGCTGGAATCTCTTTTAGCAGAGGGGAAGATAGCCTGGAACCAAGAATTCATTGGTAGCAATAGAAGAATTTAAGTTGGTTTCACAAAGGGAAAAGATATCTGGTAACTGTTCTGAGAGAAAAGATTCTAAGCTGTAAAAGTTGGAATGGATACCACAAATATTGGAGAAAGAAAGGTTGGTGTAGGGGGAGTTTTTGTTTTCCATGATATTCATTTTAGAGAGAGAAAAGAAAGAGCACTATAATTGTCACTGTTATCAATGGCAATACAAACCAGCCAGAGAACAAAGCATAATATGGCCTCAGGGTTGCCCGCTGAAAATACATGCAGGGATGCTTATCCATACAGATACCCTGATATTATCTGGCTGTTGATCAGACCAGCCTCTCTAAGCACTACCAAAGATTTGCTGGCTGCAGTTAGAAGCAGCAGCCAGCAAACTGCCAACCCAGTAACCTCAGTCACAGCCACTGGTTAGTCTGATCACCAGAAAGTTAAGACTTTTAAATCATTGTGGCCCTGGTTAAAGAAAGAGAACCAGTAAACGATATCCTGGCCAGGGAACAAGGGATGAACCTCTACTCTTGTTCAATAGACATAGGAGTGTGGGCAGGATGAGAGGTGAGTCTATCTACTGCTATTAACCTGTAAAGAGAAGGAAAAATAACATAAAATATGAAAGAATTCGTATTAAGTAGTGATTTGGTATAACGGAACGATGTCAACAGCCAACTAAACAAGTGGGATGGTAAAACTTACTCTAAAAAGCCAATTGGCCTAATTAAAACCAGCCAAGATTTGTAACCAGATTCCTTAAAAATTAACTTTGCCAAGAATTAAATTTTTGCAGCTGAGACATTAGATATATGTCCAAGATGAATAATAATTAGTAATGTTTGTTGCTCCATTAAATGTTTATCATTTACAATTAAGAAAATAGTTCTTGAATATCTTGCATAATTTACTCAGTTTTAGGAACTTTTATTTTGTTTTTGTTTTAAAAATTTAAATTTTATTTTTACTTCTTTAGCCTTCCAATTTTACATTGTATAACATTAATTTATAATGAAATTAAACTATACTAGATTAAAAAAAAATCAAATAAACTTTACTTTCTTTTTATGCAAGAGTAATCCTGTTCCTGTCGCAACAAAAAACAACGTAGCAATGATGAAGCTTAATTTCATGGTTTTATGATTTTTTTTTTTTTTTTTTCTAGGCTCCTCCAAAAAAGGAAAGGAAGACAAAGGAGGGCAAAGGTTAGCCTGTTTATTTTTGTATACTTGCTTCTATAAAACAAATTGAATAATAATTGGATGAAAATTGATGCAAGTGGAGGAATATGAGGATAAACTTTTTTCTTTTCTATTGTTGAGAAAATAACAGCTGTTGTATGGAAAGCAGTAAATAAATTTTGCTCAGATTGTAACTGTTAAATAATGTACAACATATCCTCATTTTGGCCATTGAACTTTGACTAAAATGTAACTTGTGCAAAAAGTTTTTGGCTAACTTTAATATTAAACTATTTTAAATTATGTCAGTATTGAAAACTTATAAATAATAACTTAATGTATAAAATTTCTAAGCTTTAATGGCCACTGTTCTATTTTAATGATAGAAATGTCAAAAATGTTGAATTTCTGTTATTCTCACTTTTAGATGTAGTATGGAAAGAAGTTGAACAAGTAATGAAGTTTCTTCAAGCAAAAAAATTAATTTCATCTGATCCCACAGGGAAGGCAGAAATATTTTAACATCCACCACTTGACATTTTTGTCTTATGACTAAATGCTTTGTTTGCATTTTCATGATCAAAGCCATGTAATCCTTTGGTATATCTAAGTCATGTGACTAGATTATGTGCTTTCATTTAATCATGTTTAAAAAGGATGTGATATTTTAAGATACAGCTATGATATTCTGTGATAAAGTTATGAGACTAAGAGATAAGGATATTTTTGTCTATATCCACAAAAAAAAAAAAATGCTTTTTATGATTTTATTCAAAATATTTCAGTGTTAAGAGAAACCTTTTTGTTGTTCAAGCAAGTTGAATTTACTGAGGGTTATTACAAAAAGTGCTTTTCAACCTTTTTTTTTTTTTTTTTTTCTTTCTTAACAGCTCGAGTATCCATTTACAGCAAGCCATGTATATTATCAGGGGAGCTTGCATCTGTTATGGGAACAGACAGAGTAAGTCACTTTTAGATGCACTCTGACAAAAACCAAGAAAATGATTAACATAAGTTTAATATCAGAATAAAGATCCTTTTACATTTAAGGAATAATAGTCATAAAAACAAAGTTGATATAATTAAACAGTAGAAAAATCATTTTAGATATGCAGAGAATCTTTTATGTATCTAATAAAAACTTTTTTTTTGTGAAAAATATTATGTAGAGTTTGAATGATATAAACACTTTTAATAAGGGCATAATTTGCTAACAATTTGCATTTTTTTTTTTTTTTTTTTTTTTTTTTTAATTTTAAGGTAACTATACTTGATTATGTTGAAGAAATTGACAAATTTTGAATACAAATGAGCAACTAAAGATAAAATAATTTACTGTATGATTTTAAATTTTGAAGTTTTTTTTTTTTTTATTATTATTTTGCTGCATATTTTAATATGCAGCACAATGGCATAGAAAATTATTGTATATGCTATATATACTCGCATATTATGTGACCTTTGAAGACTTAATTTTGAAGCTAATTTGGCTACAGTAAATGGATATATAGTTTGGTCAACAGTATAGTCATGGCCAGCAGTACATATGCTAATTTTATATCTCATGTATGATGCAACCCCCTTAAAATTAGCTTCAAAATTAGGTCTTCAAAAGTTGCATGAGTATATATGGTAACTATAGGGGTGGGGTACTAAAAAGTTCTCAGCCTGACAAAGAAACCCTTTCTCCAAGACCCTCCAAACATAATGATTGGTCAGATTTTGGAAAAGTAAGAACTATTTTGTGACTGAGTAAATTAAATATTGAATAATTTTTTTTTTTTTTTTTTTTTTTTACAATATTTCTAATTTGTATTGTAGTACCAACATATTTTAATTACATTTAGGCTATATTTTTACAATATCCAGATATTTCCCTTTTTAAATAATCTTGAGTATCTTTGTAAAATTTTGTATATTTTATTAGAATAAAAAAATATTTTAAAGTTACTACTTCATTGATTTCTTGATTAATATTAAAATGTTTACTGGACATTTTCATTAAAGTTATGTGATTTTTACTTTTTTCACCTCTCAAAGTTCTGATTGTATTATTCTGCCAAATTTTCTCTTAATTGCTTGAGGGATTTAGGTTTTGCTTATAGAATTACTGTTTTCTCAAATATTTTAAAATAAATTCTACTGATTAAAATTATTCTAATTCGAATGGTACATGGTTTCTTTGAAGATTTTGTAGTCATAAAATATAAAATCAGCAAAACAAAGGAAAAATTTCTCTTTATGAATATATACATTCAAGTTTTGGCAGAAAATATTCTCATGCATTTAGATTCTGAGATTTTTTTTATTTTTTTTTTGCTAAATAACAGAAATAAATAATAAAGTAATAGCTTTCAATAGGACAAAAACAAAAACTTGGTAGAAAATAAATAAAAATTCTGCCTGGCCATAAAAGCTTATGTATAGGATATTTTCTTGGTTTGTAACATGTTTTAATATTAAAGGAAAAGCTTATAAGTCTTGTTCCATCATTTTAGATGGCAAGAAAAGACGTTGTTAAAAGAATGTGGGAAATTGTCCGAGAAAGGAAATTAGAGGTAAGTTTCAAATTTTTAACTATTTTCTTCAATTGATCTGATTATCAGAAAATTAATCATGGACAAATGTGAAAAAGAATGGAATGAGTGCATAAATAATAAACTCTATAGAATCCAACCAGATATCAAAGAATGGCAAAGTGGTTATAGAAAAATAAGAGAAGAATTGATATTAGCTTGACTCTGTCTCGGCCACACTTACATTACCCACAGCTACATACTAAAAAAAAAAAAAAAAAAGAATATCCACCTATGTGCTATACATGTAATAAACAATATAGAGTGGAAAACATACTTATAAAATGTATAGATTTAAGTTAGGACCATGTAAAGTATTATCAAGCAAACAACATGAATGAACTCGACAGGAATGATCCAAAAAAATATTTAAATTTCATAAAGAGAAATATATTAAAAAATTTAAGCAATAACTAATATTGAAAAAATAAGTAAATGAATAAAATAAAATAATCTCCAACTGAACTTCATACCAAAGTCATCAAATTTAAATTTTACAAAGGCTATCACTTTCAACTAAATGATATTAAAATATTATATACAAATTAAATTTAATACACAAACCATGATGCTCAATCAAATCTTATTTGGCATGAAATAACCTAATGAAGTTTGATATGTCTTTTAACCCTACAATCAACAACAAATCAATTGATCTGAGATTTGGTAGAATATAAATCATTTTAACTATTTAGTATGCTCTCTCTTTGAAGTTTTTTGTAATTTGTTTTGTGCTTAAATGAATGACCGTAGTAAAGTGTAATTGCTAAATGATGCAAATAAGTACAACCCACATAAATAATAATATACTTGCTTTTTCAGAAATCATTTATTTCATGCCAAAAGATATGCTAAATATAAAAATTAAAATTTAATATATAGTTTGTTTCTTCAAAATAAAGGCTTTATGAATACACTCTCATATTTTCTTGATGTTTAAAGCTATTTTTTGTTCTTTTGTTTTTTTGTTTTTTTTGCTTTTGTTTTTTTTTTTTTTTTTAACACTTTAAGGATGGTAATATTAGCTGTGGCCTTATAAGAAAAATTCAGCATTTATTGACTGAGCAGCCAGTACTATTGTTGGTTGAAATTTATAAAATCCTTCTCTTAAAATAATTTTTCAGGAAAATATATTTCTCAAGTTACATAGCTGTCATTGCTCTTTCTAGTATTGATGGAGGATTCCATCCTATCCTTTTATTTGAAGTTGTGTGGAATATCAACATCTTGTTATACCACTATTTTCTTTTCCAGTTACATGTGCTGTTCACTTTATTTGTTGCTTTTTTCAAAGTCTTCAAGTGCTTTCTGTTATTTGGTACAGTTCTTTGTGAATCTCTAGTGCTAAGATCCACAGGCTTCACTTGCTCAAAGCCATTTTTTAACCATTGATCTTAGAAAATGTTTATATACAGTTGACAATTTACAGATATTTATGAACAGGTTTAACAAAAAGGCTTTATCAGCCCAGGATTTGTCTTTTACATTTAAAGAAATTTTTACACAAATGTACTTGAATTTTTTTCTTAAGCCAACATACATGACTATAAAAAAGTTAAAATATTAAAAGAAAGCAGTTAAATTCATAACCTCGTGTTATTTTAATGCATAAATTAATCCCAAACTAAAATAATTTAATACTAATTTCCTTTTTTTTTTTCCCAAACATCCTTTACAAACTTTCATTTATCAAACATTGAATTGTCATTCGATGTCCTCCATAGCTTGCATAGACTTTTCAGTTAACTTGATGAAATATTTATGAGCTTTCTTAAATTTAAAAATTTTGAAAAAAACAATAACATTTTTCCTTTTTATATAAATGTTACAAAATAAAATCCTTGCGTTTGCCTTGATAAAATCCCTCAGGTCAAAATGCATCAGCTAAGGTAAGTTTTCTTTGTCTTTATTCACACAAACACACACATATATATATATATATATATATATATATATATAAATGATGATTGTGACTATTTGTAAATTGATTGTGTAGTTTACATTAAAGATTTGAACCCATACCCTTACTTTGGGATATGGTTACCTTTTCTAATTACCAGAAAATCTTGTCCATGTATACATTCAGAGACTTAAAAAAAAAATTAAATATAAATCGTTCTACTGATGTAATTGTATTTTTATTTTATTTTTTATTTTTATTTTTTTTGCAGGATCCCAAAAATAAACAATTCATGCTTTGTGATGAACAATTACAGAGGGTGTTTGGTAAATATCATTTGAGAATTTACTTTTAATTCTTTTTAGAAAATTTAATTCCTTTAGAAAATTTTTTTTTTAGTGGGAAGAAAGAAAACTAGATTTATCTAAATCAATATCTGTTGTGGGATTTTCTTTTTTCATGGATTAAAGTTCAGTTTACAATTAATGCTAAAAATGTTTTTGCTGCTATATGGCATTTGCTTAGCAGTTGGTAATTTTAAGCCCGTTTACTTAAGGTTGGTGTCTGCTTCAGTTTTGACTTTAAAAAGTTTTCTAATGCCATCTATAACCTGCTGTTGAAAAAGCTTTGATACTGCCCAACAGAAGTTGTCAGTGTATCAAGATAATTTCATGCAGCTGTTTAGACTCATCAGCACACCATGTGAATCAGGCTTCATTTTTCTTATTGGCACTCTAATTTGTCCTTTGTCTGAAATTTTAACCTATACCTGGTTATCAGCCCTACTTTTTTTTTTTTTTTTTTTTTTTTAACTCTTTGCTTGGCTGCTTCAATATCTTTCTCATCATATATAATAAAGTTTATTAAAAAAAAAACATTCTAACTACAATGGTTTGACACAGTAATGTAGTGCTTTTGTTTATTAATACACAGTGCTGTAGAGTGTTCATTCATTATTTAAAATTTGCTTCAGCATGCTGACAAGACCTTGCTCAGTGAAAAATTGTATATGAAGAAACTTGAGGCTTTGTCATCCTGATCATGTCTTCTCTGATATTTTGCTCACTGACTTGCAAATGTCCATTAGCCCTATGGACACCTTTCAAATTAATGTCTTCTCTCATACTAGTAGGCTTCTTTTCTGTTCTTGCCATTGACATAAATATTGTCACTCTCTTCACCTCAGTAAATAAAAAAAAAACTGAATTCTTTTATCTATTTCAGAGTTTCTTGAAAAGATGAGATTTTTTCATTATCTTTATTTACTGTATTGACTAGAGTTTGATGTCAATTATGTCACCATTGCTTTTAACAGTCTTTCATTATTTCTTGATATGTTGGTGTTTTTTAGGTCTCTATGTACTGATGCCAGTTTTTTGTCATTCTTCAATTTGGCTACCAATAATAATCACTAAGATAATTAATGGTGTATCTTTAGATCTGACATAATTTTCAAATTCTTCAAATGTCAACAATGCTACAATGTTTGTTTGAATCCCTCTCCTATCCCAGAAGATGGAGCCAAGTTTTGCAAAAACTTTCACTAAATCATATTCCAGCTTTAGGTCTACCTCCATGATTGATTCTTTAGCTTTATCTGTCAGTGTTAGGAAGACAGTGGAAGACACTTTCAGCTTTTCCAACAAGGCAACTATTTTCCAATGTACCATTTTCTTTCTGCCATGCAGCATATTTGTCTGATACTAAGAGTAGCAGATTAATTAATTAATCAATATTATTTTCAACTTGGCTCTGCTACCAGCTAGTTAATCCTCTGTCTCTCTCAAAGCCCAGTCTCTCTCCCATCATCACTTGCCCACTTAATCATTACCAATCACAATGAGATGTCTATTTGGCTGTTCCAAACTAATGTTCTCTTGTTCCCCAGGATGACATTAATCACAAACTATGCCTGTAATACCAATCCAAAACAAGAAGTGTCTACTCAAACAGATTTGAGAAATTAATGAAGAAAAAAAAAAAAACCAACATTTTTAAAAGCTTAGAGTAAGGCTTTACATTTCATTCAAAATCTACTTTATGCCAATATTATCTCAGCACTACATTTGTGTCATGCACCTCCTCCCTGGGAGGAAGTGCACCAGAAAAAGAAAAAACACTACCAATTGCTGTGATACGACTGCATGGAAAAGGGCTGGACATGCCATGTGCTACCTATTTCCATGGATTCCTTGGACGGTCAGTTGTTTCCTTCCTTTTGAAGGTGGGCATCACTGGCCAGTGCCTGAAGTGTACTTCACATTGTCTCCAGACATCAAGTTGGATCTGATCACGATCCAAAATAAACAAAGTTAATTAAAACCATGCTCACAACATAATACTACTTTAGATGTGAAACACATCTTTTTACCTTCCATTCTATGTCATTGATAACAGTTGCTACAGGCATGGTGTGTTTTGTTTAACAATCGAAAGCAAATGCTTTAAACATGTTGAAAATCTGATTTGCAGTTGTATAAAAATCAGACTGACATGTCTACACAAAAAACAATACCCTGTCCAGTGGCAAAAGCTGTTGGTGGCACCAGGGCTGACAGTACTGCCATAGCCATTGAAACTTGATTAGTGGCTGACAAGGGCAGGCTATCACATGTGCTTTCACAAGTATGTAGAGAACCCCCCCCCCCCCCAAAAAAAATAAGAAAATTTGCCTCAGCACTCACTTTTAATTGAAAGATATTACACTTGATATTTTGCTTAATGGAGTTAGCTTGTATTGCAACTGCTAAATTGTTACTCTTTTGCAGGTCGAAAACGGGTGCGGACATTTGGCATGATGAAACACCTGAAAAGTCACATTAAGGATGCTGTTGACTAATAATGTAAGTTTATGAAATAGTTGCAATTATTCTAATGTAGATGTTGGTTACTGATTTGTAGCTGCTTTCCTATAACTTACTGTGTATCTTGTTTTTACTTTAGCAAATTTTCAATGAATGTGTAGTTGGTGTAATGGATAATGGCTTGGAATGAGAAATTGAAGAGCCAAATTCAAATCCTGTTCTGGTTTATTGTATTCATTTACACACACACCCATGGGAAAGGTATGAATACATCTCCTCCTCCAACTATTGGTTAAACAGTAGGTTTTGTATCTGAAAAAAAAAAATTGTTATTCTCAAAAATTGTTAATTAAATATTCTTTCACAAAAAATTCTTATGATCCAAAGTATTTTTCTGCTTTAAATAACCCACAAAGGTTTGATAAGTCATAAAAACAAATTGATTAACAATTGTTCAAGGGTCTCCTTATCCTTAAAAAGAATTATATCAATACAAATTGGAAGTGTTCAAGGAATTTCTTATTAAGAGTCAAAAAAAAATTCTATTTCTGAAGTTTTTATATTTATTCAATCATCCTATTATAATTGTGCTTGTCCCCCTTCCCTTTGTTAGTTTGTATGACTGTTACATCCTGCAAATACCTGCAAATATGGACTATTCTGTTTTGATCACATGGAAAGAATGGAAAAGACACTACTTAGTTTCAGTGGGAAGATAGAAAGATGGGAAGATAGAAGTGGGGAGAGAAAATCAAATTGAGCTGATAAGAGATACTACACTAGTGTCATTTTTCAGATGCACATTATCCAATGATGGAAACTGAGTAAGGCAATCACCAAAAATGTAGTTACCATAAATAAAATAACTTCATCTGCTGAATTATTTCTAAATTATTATTAAGGGAATGTTTGTAAGACTAGGATTTGGCCTGAAAGAAAATGACATCTCTTGTCAATATCTCATAAATAATGGACTCTTCCATTTTAATTGCATAGAGAAACAAGACTGACTTAGTTTCAGTGAGAAAATGAAAGGAAGTTAGAAGTGTTTATTGGCTATTTTAGTGGAATGGAAAATTTGTCAATTTCAAATCTTTTCATTTATACCCACTTCTTAAAATAATGACCAGCATTCATATTTTATGATTGTTATTGCAATATTTTGTTAAAGTTGTTAAACTGAAATATTTAATGATGTGATAGAGGAATTTCTACGGATATTTTATTGTCATAGAACACGTGATGAGCTTACTCAATCATTTAAGATTCATCAGAAGATTCAAATAGGAAAACCATGAAAAATTTATAACAGGTCTTTCTAATTAAATGTTAATACTAAAGCTTTTTATATTACCTAAAATTTATCAACTTTGTGTGTGAAAGTCAGTTTTTTTTTTTTTTTTTTTTTTTGTATGCCCTAGATTTGATTTTAAAAAACAAAAAAAAATTTTTTTTTTCCTCAGCAGATGTTTTGACTGATTTAAGTTTCATCATTTCTGTTAATTGTGAATGTAAAATTGGTGGGGGTGGTGGTGAGGGGGTGATGATACTTATGAAAGAATTATCAGCTGGAACCCACATACACACCTTTATTGAGGAAAGTAAGAAATTTTACTTTGTACTTTATCTTGGGACAGACAACCAAAATTTTCTCTCCAACAAATGTTAATATTTTACTTAATGGTATATTACATTTGACCACAAATATATAAAAGCAAACTGCTTTTTGTGTTGGAGTTGCAAAGACATGATATATTCTGAAGTTTGTGAATAAATTATTTTATTTCTTAGAAATTGCTATTAAATGTAATGTTCATTTTTTCTTTTTTTTTCTACTAACAGAATTTTTCTCTAATCTATAAGATAGAGGTAAGACAAAATAGTAAAATGTAACTGTTCAAATATAATTTTATACTTACTAATTTCACTAGATGTAAATGCTAACCCCCTCATTGTTAATATCTTCATTTTTGCTTTGTGAAGATTAGATATAAGGCAATGGCTAACTGAAAAATTTAAGTATCATTTTGAATTTTTTTTCTCCTCTTAAACTGTGCAAAATGAGAATTTTACTTGTCCATATAAAAGGAGCTTGAGATCACAATTCAAATATGAAGTAAAATTGAAATTGTGCATATTTTATTACAATTTAAAAAAACAAAAAAAAAAACAAACAAATTATATGCATGAATGAATGTATTAAAAATATTTTCATATTACTTTAAGAATGTTTAAATAAATACCTTTTTGTTAATTATACTCTGGTAAATTATCTACCATCAGTTGTCTTTAAAATTGGGTCCTTTAAGTGTTACCCTTGTGTGTCACCATTCATGGGGGGATTGTGACAACATTCTTGTCTGTTGTTCACATCCAAAGTTGAGTGTATTTGCATATACACCCAACTCTCTATGTGCACAGACTTTTCTTCTCAGCTGTGATCACTTTCGATAAATAATACTAGTGATGACCAGTTTTTAAAGACACTAGTTGGGAGTTTGCAACAATGCAATTTCTCACTTAAGCCGGTTATCTTTTCTTTTGGCTGAACTGCTATCTCCCTAACTTTACTGGCCTCAGGGCTTGGCGACTCCTGATTCCTCTCTACCAGTCCTTCTATCACTGGCTGCTGGGCAGCTCTAGCTCCTCTGGTCACCTACCTACTTCTCTCTTTGCTTATATGGATAATCCTAGGGTCCCATCTGAAAATTTTGAGACCATCCCAAAATCACATGGGTGGTCAAATCTTCAAAAGACTACTTTAATGACTATCTAAAATCATTGATAAAATTTTTGTTTCTCTATTCAAAGCAGTTGTAGGCTTAAATCCCCACCAAAACACTGACACTTAACCCTATGAGCTCTGCATTCCTGAACAATTTTAACCCTTTTGCATGAGCTCCTGATTCAAATTTTGCAAGTAATTGGCATGAAATGTTTCATGGTAGATATAAAAATAGTTACAAAAAAATATTAGCATTATACTTAGCAGGGAGAGAGTATGATTGCACGCCTTCACTTTATCACCAGAATTCTTTCTTTGTGTGACAGTCTACCCAGCAGGTGCTGCCTCTCCTGAAGCACAAGAATAGTAAAACACGACACAAGTGTTTACCCAATCGGTGGCTGGGCATTGTCATTTTTCTCTACCACTAGTAAAGCAGTGGTCAGGGCTGAAAGGGTTAAGTTTGCTCAAAGATGGACTGGAGACAAAATTCCTACAAAACTTGGATAACTAAGTGTACTTAAAAGGAAGGAATTTATCTCCTAAAGATGTTTGAGAAATCATATTACTACGACCCTCTCCCACCAAATTTTGGCATTTATCATATAAATTACGAGACTAAAACAATTTAAAAAAATGAAAATAAATAAAACAATTAAGCACAATAGCAACATTTTCTGTGCAGCTCAAAACATGTAATTTTAATTTTATATAGTCACACAAAAAAAAAAAAAATTCCCTCTGATGGTAGTTCATCTCAAAGAGGGATAAATTCTGTGCAGGTCCCATCCCTCTGAAATGTTGTAATATCGCAGAGGGTGGTTAGCAGCCCTTCTCTTCTGTTCAAGCCATTACAAGAGAATTTCAAACATGTTTTAGCATACCACAGAAATGAAAACCAGTTTTAATTCCTTGAGACAAAACCAGAGAAAATGGGGAATGTCATCACATGTCCTTTGTTATAAAATAAGATGAACAAGTCCCCATGTTTGCATTCAAGGACTACATTTGTTGCTTTTTTTTTTTTTTTTCTTTTAACACGCTAAAAAATAAAAAATTCATTCACCTAAAACAAAAATGAAACAGTTTTTACCACAAGTTGCAACAATCTGCAACCGAACACACCCACAAGACTATAAAAATAAAGTCTTATCAAAATATATACTATGGGTAGACCACAACAATGTTCACCCCCCCCCCTCCCAATTGCTAACTTATCCCCTAATTCAGGTAAACCTAATGGCTCTAACAGTTGGGGTAATTTGCATATAGTTATTTCTGTTTTCTTTATTTGGGTGGGGTTCCTACAGCTCTGCATACTTGCTAGTCAAAATATTACTAAGGCTAGAAAGGAGGAGTCCTGGCCTTCAAAGTTTTCCAGAAGGCAGAGCAACCTGTCTGAAGTCTTATAATGGCCCAGGGCATGGCTGCTCTTACAGTCACTGTCAGTTTTCCTATGCCTACCTCCAATAAGTCCAGTTACCAGTCTATGGCCTGTACCTTACTTGTGCGATGATGTCCAGTATAGTCTTAGCACTATAGGCAGGTGGTTATCTGTGTCTGCCCTCATCTCTACTGTTTCTATTTGGCCTAAGTCACCATCTATGTTAGCTATCATGTCTTTATATTGTCCTTAATAGAAGGCAGGGCTACTCTCTTTGTGTGTAGGTAGAGTTAATATCTCTCCCTCCCTAATTATGGAATTCTTATATTTACTTTACTTTAATTTCTCTTCCTTGTGGACCCTTATTGTTTTGGTAATATTAGCTGGCATTATTGGGTTACAACCTGTATTGTCAGTTTCCACTACAGACTTTGCTAGAGCTAGTTCCCCCGCATCAAAATGATGTTCACCCATTTGGGTGACCCCATGCTAAAGAAATCCTCCCACTCCAAGCCATCTGAGGGCATAGAATAATATCCCTGGTAGCTTTTATGGCAGTTTCTCCGCTCTTCTTTCCTCCTAAAGGTATTTCTCTTTACCCCATTTTCAACAGTGGAAGTGCTGTGTTGAGGCTTACTTGCAATTTATTACTTTGAAGCCAGTCCTTACCTAGTATCATTGATCTACTCAGGGTGGGTGCCACATGCATTTGTTGCATTGTGACTGCCCCTCCTACCTCTACAAGGTGTACTACTAATACTAATATCTCTTCTGTCTGCCTGAAATATTTTCTGCGTTGCAACATCT
>OZ010593.1:44741201-44803701 GCA_963932145.1 Acanthosepion lycidas | reverse complement strand
AATTACAAATGGCTTTTGATTCTGTGTGAAAAATGCAAAAATTGGTTTTAATGAAATGCATGCTTCTGTTGAGCAAAATAAAGGGATATAAACTACTGGAGTTGTATTAGAAAGGGTTTCTTTTTACAGAACAGCAGGTATGTTAAAATTAATATAAATGAAATAAAGGATTGATATTTCTCATTTCCAAAATATTATATATTGGGCAACTGCTACAAGTTTTAAATTTAATTCTCATTTTAAAATTAAAAGGACCTTTTAGTTCAAAATAAACTTTATAAAACTGCTGGTTGATAACATTTTACTGATGTTTTCATGTATTTGAGGTGGTTGTTTTTTGTTGTTGTTTTTTTTTAATTTCAGACAACCATTTATTAGTACTTTCTTAAATTTGTTCTTTTTACTAAAACTCATTTTCAATATTACTGTTTCATTAACTTGTATTATTTTTCAGATCTGATATGGTGTATAATACATCATCAAGTCCAACATTAGCAAAGTCTGACATGAGTGGAGCTGCCTTCCCTCCAGCCACTAGCCTGGGCCACTCTCCTCCTCTCAGCCTGTCAGAGTCCACCCCTACCCACACTGAGTACACGGAGGGTACGCCCAGCTATACAACCTCTAGTCCAAGTTGTTCTAGTGATGTACTAGGTATGACATCATAAATAAATCATTCTAATACCACATATATCAGTTATAACCATTAGATTGGTAACATTATTTTCAATCATCACACTTTTGTTTCTACTTTATAGACATGCACACAAGAATCTCAATCTTTTTATAATTCTTTCAGTTTCTCTTTCTCTCACTTCATTCACTATTTTGTTTTTAGTTTAAATTTTACTTCTATCTTGGCATCACTGCAATTCATCTTTTATGCTTACTCTTCAATTTTTATTGTATTTTTGGCATTAGTTCACTATAGTTTTTACTGTTCTGCTGAATTTGATAAGGTAAGCATGTCTGTCTAGCGTGTATGAGTATGTCTCTTCATCTTTTGTGTCTTCTGCATTAGTTTGTAACATCAGTAGAATTAGTTGTTGATATTAGCTGCGTGCACACACACACACATATATATATATATATATATATATATACACACACACTATTGGATTCAGCTGACAGAAACCTGGCCCCACATGGAAGACATCATATGGCTGTGAGTATAATCAATATGAGAGATCATTTTTCTTTTACTATTTTCTCTTGTTCATTTTTGTTGATTGCAAATCAAATATACTAGAGCAAGGATTTGAAGAGTATTTTATTTCTTTTTTAAAAGAATTAACAAAATTTATCCTATAAGCTCTATTGATACTTCTACATTTGGATACATATGTAGTTTCTATAAGTGTGTCTCAGTTGTCAGAACAAAGGAATGCATACAAGTTATTTTTTAAAAAAGAAGTGCAAAGCTGAACAAGACAAAAATATGTTGAGTATTATTTTTCTACTTGTGATTTTGTTTTTCTTTATCCAGCTCTGGCTCACTTTGACAGATCTTGATTTCTTTTAGTGCTTCAAATTCTTAGCATTCTTCAATAATTACCTGCAGTCATTCTGTATCTACTTTTGTCTTTGTTTTCCTGACTTTGATCATAATGTTCCAAAATTCAACATGGTCTCCTCTTAAATTCTGTCATATATGCATACATATTCCATTTCTCTAAAGTTTATTTTTCAATATTTGTTTAAAAATTCTTTTTTCTAACTTTTATTTTGTAATGCATCTTTATTTCTTTGACTATTTTCTATTTTTTATTTATGAATATTCAACTTTATTAAGTTGCATAACTTTACAGAATTTTAATCAGCACTCCAAGAATCAAGGAAGATGAGCCTTTTGGGACTTTATGTTCATGTTGAAAGTTTTTATTTAATGAAAATATAAACTATTTTCTTCAATGTTTTATTAGTATTTTTAAATTTCAAATAATTCTTTAAAAAAAAAAAAAAAAAAACCAGCAAAGCAAAAATATATTTCCCTTACTTCCAGAAGATCATGTTTCTGCCTTATACTTATTTCTTAGTTTGTATTTTTTATACCTCATTGTTCTGCCTTTTACTAAAGTTTTTTTCCTGAGAAAACTTTTGTATCAACAACTTACTGCATTTCCCTAAGTTTTTCTTGGTTACAATTTCCACAAAGTTAAAAATAAAGAATAAAAACATCACCATATATATGTTTATATACTGTTGTTTAAGTTTTCAGCAATTTTTTTAACAAAAAGTGGTGCTGAAGTTTTATATAAATAAGTTTTATTAGATTGAAATATAAGCATGAGAAAATTTGGGAGCAACAGAAAAAATATTTCATTATTATGAATAATAAAGATATAAAGCATTTACCAATCAGAAAAGCAAAGTTGGCAGTGTACTGCTATTAACAGATTAAGCTTGGTAACTTACATAACAGGTTTTAGTAAACATCTGAAGACAGAGATGTTGCTTTTTTTTTATTCTTTAAATAAATTTTAGTTAAAACTCTATTACATTAGAATGATGTTCTCATCATATTGTACTTAATTATTTCTGTAGAAACTTTGTTGTAATCAGACTAAAATCTTTTCTGCTATAATCACAATTTTGAATGGTTTTTAGACTTTAACAAACTATTGTAGCACAATATTCTGAGTGACTTAAATGTACAATGTTCATTGCAGAAACTTCTTTTAGTGTTTTTTTATAATTATAAATGATAAACCTGTTCTCCCTGGGATTTGATCCACTAATCCTTCAGCTTTTAGGATATAAAAAAAAAATTTAATGAATGTTTGCTAGAATGTGTCTTTTTCCTGTTTTGTTACATCCGGGGGTTTTTTTTTTTGTTCTTTTTTTTATTATCTGCAACAACTGGGTTCCAGTTATTGTATATATGATATACTCAGTAGCTATAGAAAAAAAGTTTATATGAATTTTTTTATTCAGTGTTTAGAAGTCTACATGTTTGCATGTGTGAATATCTCTCTCTCTCCCCCCCCACATATACAAGCATATAGACTTGAATACATACATGTGAATGGTTTCTGTGAATGGTTTCTAGTTGTATATATATATATATATATATATATATATATATATAGTTGTTGAGGAGAAAGTATTTGGACACTTGTAAGATATCTAGTATGATTTTGATACTTATATTTATTTTGAATTTAAAGAGGTGATGCTATTGCAATATAAAATTATGAAAATATTAAATTAAAAAAATACTACTCCTACCACTGTATATTTATATATACAAATGTTAAGTCTGAGACCACATGGTCTCACTAACAGTAATGATAGAAACATGCATTTGATAGAATATAAAAATCCTTTACAAACATTCTTAGTGTCAATTTGCTTGGTAATAACATGTTAATCATGAATGCTATGTTCAAATCATGTATAGAGCAGTGACCAATGATAGAATTTTCGGCACTAGAAGTTTGCACAGCAATTGAAATTCACAGATATAAGAATGCCAGGCATAAGAATGAGTACAACATTGAATGATAGAAAAATCTGTGCCAAATTGATCTTGTGAAAATGGATGCATTGAAAGAACAGTGGGAAAATGTTTGTCAAGAGCTTCTCAACTCGAGCATTGATTTCCTTATGAATATTGCTACTGGGAATGAATCTTGGGTTCATTAAGAACTTGGAAACAAGAGACTATCTTTAGTATATTATCACCCATATCTCCCCAAGAGTAACAAAATTTAAAATGGTTCCTTCAATGCAGAAATTATACATTTTTAAGATGCAAAGGGAGTCATTTGTAAAGAATTTCTGCTAATGCTACTATGAAAGGTTGTAAGCACTTAAACAATGTATCTTAAGAAAAGAACTTGCATGAATATGCACGACTACATTGCAATCCACAATGAGAAACTTAAAATTTACAAATGTTGAACATTGTCCATACAACCTGGATATGGGTGTTCCTAAAATTGAAAGCGTTATTGAAAGGTCAAAATTTTTTGTCCAGTACTGAAGATGAAGTATTTGGGTGTATTTGGACTAAATCAGAAATTTTATTCTTTATGGTTTGATTGAAAAAGTCAATAGAATTTGGGAAGATGTGTAACACAAAATTGTAACAAGGTTGAAAAATTAAACTTATAATTTTGAAGAGAAAGAAACTTATTTCATTTTGATGACAATTCTATTATTCTATTGCATCTATAACTTATTTCATTGGATTGGGGACCTTATTTATCAACCAGCTTTTACATTGTTACAGAGTTTTAACCTGAAATTTTCCACATCTGTTGGTTAATACTAATTTCAATATGAAAACATTGGCTTACATAATAAAATCTGACATATTTAAATTACTGCAAATTTTGGGATTTTGAAAAACTATATTCCTTAAAGCATTGAGACATGAAACATGATAACACTTTTGTTATTAAACATCCCATATTGTGATAATAGATCTGCCAAGAAAGGTAAAATGTGAGAACCTGGATGTAAATTTACTGTAGATAATCTTGTGATTAAAGCACTTTCTCTATATTTTTATCTTAGTAAATTGCGTCTTCTTTTTTGTTTTTTGTTTTCTTTTATTTAACTTTTTTTTTCTTTTTAAATCAAAATTATGATCAGACTTCATATGGTAAGCATTGTGTTGTGTAAAGGATCCCTTTATGTTCATATAATCTTTAAATTTAAATTCCTTGAGGTTTATCATATGTATTCCTTATGGCAATTATTACAGGTTCTAGAGTAAATTTTTCAAAAGTTTTAGCTTGCTTTGTTTTGAATTAAGTCTTTTATTGTTTTAACAGTAGTCGTACCAAATTTTATGTTGACCTTAGATAATTTCTTTTCAACTGGAGTTGATAGTTGGTCAGTAGAACAATATATTTTGATTAATTGGGTTTGTTAGGAAGGTTCACTCTTATTTTGAAATATTTTATGAGCTTTTAGTTTCACATTGAATATGATTGTACCTTGAAAGCACTTAAAAAATATTGAGAGCTAGAAATCCTGAGTGCTCTTAAATAGAATCCGATAATTATTGTGGATTTTATTTTTTTAGTTTTTACACAGTCATAGATTTTTCTAAAATTTTTCTTGATATATAAAGATTTACATAATTTTCAAATATATATATATATATATATATCTTGAGATATGAGTAGCTTAACATACAAGTTTTTTGAGATGCGAGTGGTGGCTCAGGCCATTTTTTGGCTAACATGGAAGTTAATTTCTGAGATATGAGTTGTGCTTTGGGAAGCTGCCACCAGTTGGCACACGGGTAAAGCATCAGTACAACGAGCTTCTCATTCTTTCTCACGTGTTACCCATTCAGTAAAGACATATCTTGCTCATTGTCTGTGTTTGTGCATTATTTTTAATGTTTCTAATTACATTAGTGATTTTTTTTTTTTTTTTTTGTGTGTGTACCATTGAGTCCCAAAAAAGTGAGTGCCAATAACAGTGGTGAGAAGAAGAGAATGATGTCAATAGAAATAAAGCAAGAAATAATAAAAAAAACAAAAAAAAAACATTAAAATGGTGTACGAATGATTGAACTGGCAGGGCAGTATGAGCACAGTACATCTACAATATGTACCGCCCTTAAACAAAAGGATGCTATAAAAAGTGCAACAACAGCAGAAGGAACTACAATTTAGTCTCAGTTAAGGACAAATATCTATGAAGATATGGAGAAGTTTCTGCTAGTATGGGTGAAGGAGAAAGAGCTTGCAGGAGATACATTGCCGGAGACTGCAATATGTGAAAAGGCACGTGTTATTTATGATGACCTGAAGGAGAAAATACCATCAGCATCAAAAGAGGCAGCAGAAGATACCTTTAAGGCAAGTCACGGCTTGTTTGAAAATTTCAAAATATCTGCAAGTGAAAGTGCCAAAGGTCCAGCCAAAAAGGTAAAAGCAAGTGATGATTAAATGAGAAATTTATACAATATGTAATGTTAAATTTAGGTTTAGTTTAAGAAAGGGCAATTTTAGTTTATTTAATGTTAAGAAAGTGAAGTTTTTGTTTACATGTTTAGAGTTTGCATCACCTCCCTCCCTCCCTCCTCCATTCATCTTCGTTAGCTGTATACGTAAGAATACAGTATTAAACACTTTTTTCTTTTATTTCATATTTATGTTAAGCATTGGTAAAATACACATTTTTAAAAAATTAAAAACACGTCTTTTTTTTTTTTTTCATAATTTAGGGTGGTTTGGGGATATTTTACAGGGTTGGAGTGGATTAAATCTATTTCATTTATTTTAAATGGGAAAAAAATTTTGATATATGAGCTGATTGACATACAAGCTCAGCTACTAAATGTATTAAACTCATATCTTAAGGTATTACTGTATGTGTAGATATATATATATATATATATATATATATATATATATATATATATATATATTGCAGTTTCTGCAATCAATACCATACTTGACAAGACACTAAAAATGTTGAAATAGCTATTTTTGTAGTAATGTTATAACATGTTTTTGTTATAATTTTTTTATACTTTTTTATACTTATATATACTATATATATATATATATATATATATATATATATATATGGTTTGATGGGTAAATTGTCAGTCTTTTATATTTTTAATTTCATCCATGCATATTGTTTGTTTTTGATTTTGTCAACTCCACAGTATATTGGGGTCAGATGGACACTCTGGGGGAGTGGAGAAGCACCATAACACAATTCACTCTGCCAGAAATTTGGAAACAGCATGCTATACTGCTTGGCATTCAAGTCAGTAGCACCAATACAAACATTTCAGAGTGTTTGGGTGTCAATCTGAGGATAGTGCAGAGGATTCGCAAAGAGTTGGATTATCCTAATGATGATTACAAAGGTATGGCAGTTTGGAAAACTTGCTTTGAAAAGAAAAAAGAAAAGAACTCCCAAATTTGTTCATGAGATCCAGGCCATGATTGACAATGATCACTCCAAGACAGTCAGGTCCAAAGCCAGGGACACAGGGGTATCTGAGTTTCTAATCAGGTAGGTAGTGTATAAAGACACTTGGTATTTCTCATAAAAGATGAGAAAGGGCAATTTTTTTATCCCAAGCCAGGATTAGGAAAGACTCTGCTATGAAGCTTTTGAACAAACTCAAGCATCCCCTCCAACAGAACATGCTTTGGTTTTTCTCAGATGAGAAAAATTTCTGCCAGGATAAGATGGTGAACACACAGAACAACTATTGGCTTGCTGTATCCCCAAAATATGTACTGAGAGTTAATATCAGTCAATATCATGGTGTTTGGAGTGATCAGTAGTGATGGCGACATTATATCTCCATTCATCTTCCTACACGGCCTAAGTCTCAACACAGAGGCCTACATCAAGTGCCTTGAGGAGATAATGCTGCCTTGGGTCAAGAGAGTGGCTGCTAGAAGACCCTATGGCTGGCAACAGGACTCTGTACTATGCCACACAAGCAGGAGAACCCAGTCATAGCTGTCAGGCAATTTCTGCAGCCACATCACCTCTTACATCTGGCCACCTAAATCCCCTTGATTATTATGTTTGTGGCACAATTGAGCAAGACGCCAATAAAAAATCTTGTAACACCAAAGATGAACCGAAGGCAAGGATTATGGCAACATTCACCAATTTAAACAAGGAGACTGTCCAGGAGGAGATTCTGAAGTTGTCTGGAGGCTGTGGTTGAAGCCAATGGTGATTTTATTAAATAAATTTACTCTTTAGTATTTCAAGATATTTTTGTGTAATTTTTGGTAAATATATCTGTTAAAATGTCATTTTTGAGTAATTTAGATGATAATTTATCCATCACACCCTGTGTAGGTATGTAACACACACATATATATATATATATATATATATATATATATATATATATATAAGTATTTACCAGTGATACCATCCAGGTTTGTGTACTGAGCACTTTTTTTTTTTATAAATATCTGTTAGCTGGTCTGACATAGTTCTGACCAACAATCTTATACTTTATATAGCTTGTAAAAATCTGTGTTTAAAGTGCAATTATTGCATGTAACTGAGAAAGTAACTGAAACTCAATAACAATGGGGCAGTGTGTGCAGGTCTCTGGCTGAGCTTAAACATGCTTATTGGTGAAACAAGAATATCAAGTGATGGCCTAATACTTTGTGGAATAGCCTTTATTCACACCAACATCCTCAGTTGCTTTTTATAAGTAGCTATTAGCTTTGAACATTTTTCTACTGGTATTTTGAACAACTGTATATAGCAGATCTACTGAAGTTCATTCAAATTAATAGACTGACAAGTATGAAAAATTTCAATCAGGATCAGATAAGGGGACTTAGAGAACCACTTCAATAGGATGAGTTTCTTATTTTCAAAACACTGTTTTGTGTTGGAAATATATTTGTTTTTTGTCCTAAAACTCCCAATTTCATTTAATTTTTAAAGCCTTGACTTACGTATATCTTCTTTCATTCTTCCTTTGATTACCTGAAGTTGTATTAATCCAAAGGTAAACAATTTGAAAAATACAATAAAAAATGAAATCATCAACCTTTATAAAATCTGCTTAAATGTGTATGTGTGCACATTAACTCTTTTATCCTATTCTCTAAGAAGTACTAAACACAAAAATGATTCCAACATAATAATCAGAAAAGCTGATGAATTAAACATTTAAGTTATTCCAAATAAGAACTATAACAACTCAAAAATGAAACTAATTCTCACCAACCTCACCAAACTCAAAATATTTAAAAAAAAAAAAAAAAATACCAATGTTTTTAAAAAATCATATCAACAAACATTGGGGCTGAATACATTAAACTCACAAAATATCTGGATATCTCTACAGAAATGTAAAAATTCATGAATCTGGTTCTCTACTATGTCCAATTATATCATTTCTACTACCAATTATCAAAAACAATGAATTAATTTATAATACCCTATTTAATCAACAAATACAGCATAAACTTTACAAAGTTCTCCATTACACTATGCCAAACAATAAAATTTTAGGGTCACTTGACATTAAAAACCTATTTCCCTTAATGATACTATTATTATACAAAATACAGTGTCTCCAAAAAATGTAAATATCTGAGTAACTACATGTCCCAGGCAAATTAAGTAGGCTTCATGTTGAACAATAAAAAAAATTATTTATCAAAATTCAAACAAAATATTCAAAAGGATGTAGGCTTTATCACCAATTTCACAAAGCTTCACAAATGTTCAGTATGTGCACAACCTGTGACACAACACATTGGTAGTCCAACTCCTGCCAAACATGTTGTAACATGCCTTGCGTAACATCATCTATTCTTGATAATCTAAAAAAATATACCTTCTCAAATTTTAAATAATATATGGCACACCTCAAAAATAAACTAACAAACCTTTGATACATGTCTGGAATATCAGCAACATATTCCTTTTCGCAAAAGACCTTCACCACATAAAAAAAAAATTACCAAAGCAAACCTTTGAATGCAATTTCATATTTCATTTTATATATGAACTCAGTGTCAATAATAAAAATCCCTTTTTCCAATGTCTTTATAATTGAACTCCTTCTCGTGACTCTTCATCCTTGTGTCTCACTCCATTTTCCTCACCCACATTGTTTTGTTTTTTTTTGTTTTTTTTGACAAAGCTGGTTGAAATGCCCTCAGGAGCAGCAGGGGTGGGTTATAAGAAAACTAAAGAAAGAAGCAACTTTCAGAATAGAAAACCAACAATTGCTTGTAGAAACAATAACATAGTTTATTTGTTGAGGGTTATTGTGATCAAGTTTGATCCTTCTCAATTTTGAAGTGCTGTGGTCTACCTAACTACAGCCAGTTTGTAAGTTAGTTGATTTCAGCCTTATTTGCAGTGTATCACAAAAACAGCAGTAATGTTCCAGACTTGTGACTTAGCATCAGTTGAACAACTCCGTCAGGGAACTTTGATCTCAAGCTTGCAGGCAAAGTTAATCTTGGAAACTGGTTTCCTATTTGTTCCTTCTGCTAATAAAAACTTCTTAAGCTAGGGAAAAAATTTTTCAGTTAACAAAATTATTGCGCAGTGTTGGAGTTGGTAACAATTTTGCTAAATTTTGTCCTGACTGCCTGTTGTCCTATTGATGACTCCTCCCTCTTGTTTACCTGCTCTTCACTGCTAGTGGGGGTTACTGTACTTATGGAGAATGTTTCTTTCAGCTGTTGTGCTATGTGTTGAATTACGTAAGTGCATAATAACAGGGAAAGTGGTTTGGTGATATTACACTCTTGTCACATACAGTCAGGCAAATTCTTAAATTCCAGTAGACAATCAAAGCATAATAGGAGATAGTATTAAAAAAAAATAACAAAGTTCCATAACTGAATTTTGGCCAAGATCTGACCTAACCTGGGCTGACCAGTAAGTAAAGATGAAGGGTAGGGTTTTCACCTGATTCTAATAGTTAAAACTGTGTTAAGTCATGAGTACAAACCCTAACACTTTTCACTTCTAAATTCCTATTCCAAATGACGCCAGGTGTAGATTCACTCAATTGTAAAATGAAAACCAGTAATGTTATATTCCTCTCTCAACTACTTGTAATCTACTCTACATGATAAATTACAACCAGCAATTCTCATTTCAGCTGACCACCAATTATAGATTCACTACTTGTAAAATCAATGCTGGTAACTGTTAAAGTTCTGATTGATAATAATTATCAGAACTTAATTACCTCAGCATACAAAAAAAACTAAAAACAACCAGTATTAACTTGTGACTTGTTAACTATCAAAGCAATGTGTGTAATATATATATATATATATATATATATATATATATATATATGAAATGGATTAAGTCCGACAGTTATTTAATATATTTTAATTGAGACAAATTATTTAAGTAAATGTTGTGTTTTTTAAATAAACAATATTAATTACATTTCTCCAGCCCTAATGTAGTAGAAATTTCATAGAAAATATGTGCTTCTCCGACATGAATTGAACCTATAACCCCATTGGGGGCCATCACTTGATCTGATGTGCTGTTAACCATTCAGCCATAAAGAATTCTTTTCTTTTATTCATTTATTTTAACCAAGTTATTTGATATATTGACATTTATGCAGACATTTTTTCTTTTTAACTTTTTTTTTTTTAATTTTTTGAAAATTATAATCTCCCTATTTCTCAGTTGGAAAATCTTTCTTCATTATATAGTGTAAATATTTTACTTTAGATTATTATTTTAAAATAATTTCTCTTGTTCCAGTATTCTTTAACAGTAATTTTTGTTTCTCTGGTTTTCAAGTTATTACTAACTTTCATATTTTGGAAAGTAAATATTCAGTTAACATACATAGGTATTTAAGCAATTTTTTTAATCAGTCTTTGTTATTATAAACCTTATTTTAGTGGATACTTGTGTTTGATTAAGCAGTTATACTCTTTTCTATTTCTAGCCATGGTAGACATTAATTTCACTGTTTGAAAAAACAGGAATGTATACTCAAACATGTGTATCCACTAGAATAATATTTATAATAATAAAGAATACATGATTTAGCTAACAGAATTAATTATATATTTATCTATTAATTACCGAATTGTTAGTTACATGCCTTCTAGGAATTAAATATTAGACTTATTTGGTATCATTATTTTACAGGCATATACAAAGTTATTACTTATGCTTAATTTCCAATTTTTTTGTTTTCTTTATTAAATGTAGATTTAATATATTACCTTGGGCTTTCAACTGTTACCCTTTCCTTTTTCCAGGCATGACTTATTAAAGAATAATTTCTCTGCCAATGTCAGATTGATTTTACAATTAATCACTGAATGAAACCAGATGTGTAAGGGTCCCATATTATAATTGATTTATGTTTGCAGTTATATTTTTATGGAGAATTGTGTTTCTGTTAAGAACTGACTTTAAAAAGAAGTTGAAATTAAAAAAAAAATGTAATTACAGATAAATGTTAAATTTTTTGGGACAAGTATTTTTGTTTTATATATATATATATATATATATATATATATATATATATATATATATGTTGAGTACAATTAATCAGGAGATTAATTGTATTCAACATAAGCAGCTTTTTCTTTTAAACAAAAATCAAATATATTCTTTGCAAAATGTTTAGATATTTATTTTTTCCCAATGACAAGTAAAATCTTGTCTTAGCTACTCTAACAATACTTTCCAAATTGTTAATTTTCTGTTAATATACAATTCATCTAGAAGAAGGGAATCAACAAAAAGACAAACTACTAAGAGCTACAAATAACATGAAATTGTGGAGAGCCATGAATGCCATGGTCCTGAAGGGACATAGCACATAGAAGAGGAAGAGAGGGAAAATTTAAAAACAAATACCAAGAAAGCCATCAAGATTCCCAATAGTACACAAGATTTTCATCACAAAATGCAATTGAGCAACCAGTTTAATGTTAAGGAATTTGAATTATGCCATATTATATAAGTTTGATTTGAAATGTCAATGATGGAATTCTAGTCATATTTTTCAACAACTCTTTCTCTGTGATTGTATGTGAGTGTCATAAAAGTTCACTATTCTTTCTATTAGATATATACTACTACTACTACTACCATAACATTTCTTTATTCAAGGTGCAAGTAGCAGATTCTTCTTTCAAAAAAGATTCCTAACACTTTTGATGTGTGGGGTTTTTATTTAATTAATTCTAAACTTGTTCTTTAATATACTTTTTGTTTAGATCCAGTTGATGCTTGTTGACATGGAGTTGAAGTTTATTCTTTCATCAAGAGTGTAACCTAAATCTCACACTCTCTCTCCTATTGTCTCCTATATATTTTGCAATAAATCCTACTTACTGCCTTAACAATGTTTACTTGTCTTAAATTTGACTTGCTGTGCATAAGTGAATGCACATATCTTGGTGATGAAAATACTTTGTGTCGATGTCAGCAGGATTCATCTTTTCCAAAGGAGGCTGACACCACTGATTTCTTTTCAGACTACAAGCGGAAAGTTTATCCTGCAGGAACAGTCCTGTCCATTTGTAATGATCGGATGCACTATGGAAACAATAAGAAAAAACCAATGCAGCATCGTGGTTTGACTGGGAAACACATAAACTACTATGGAGAAAAAGCTAGGTTAAGCCAGAGTCTGCCAGCTGTCTTTGCTACTGCTCTGTGTATGGAGGAGGAGGAGGGGCATGCATGCAGTGGTAAGCAGTCCCTGTTTGCTGGCGCCATGTCTAATGTAGTCCTCCTATCCAACCCCTATATCTGAAGCACTAGTCTGATGTCCACCCTCATTGCCCCATTTTGTATCTTTGTATTTTTTCACCTGGAAGAGCACCAACCATGTTGCTGTGGTCAATTGCTTTTCCCTCTTTCCTACATATTACCTGTATATTGGCCAAACTTCATGCATTTTCATCTGTTTTTCTTTCACATTCAACAAAATGAGTACATTAGTTTTATCAGTGGTTCTCAAATGAGAAATGCTGCTGACTTTTCCCTAGAGAGACTAAATTTAAGTCAGTTGCCATATTTTTATATGCTTATACATTTATCTAAAAACTATCATTACTTGAAATTTTCCTGGATTTGCATTTTTACTATTTTCCTCCTTCAAATTTCATAAACAGTTACCTTTTATATTTTACTATCTTCTGTTATCTAAGTATTCATTAGACACCTTTATTAGCACTTTATAGTACATAAGTTCATAACAGTATTGATATTAATATTAATTATATATAACTAAATTAATTAATTCTTTAACTTGATGTAATTATTTTGATACTTTGCACTATCTTATTCAACTAACCAATTTATATTTTACAGTCCTTTAAAAGTTGTCCTATTTTTTCTTTTTTTTAATCTTTAAAAGCTAAAATTTGATTTGATTTGCTTACAATTTCCTTTTATTTTTTTTTTAAATAACTATCAAAATATTTCCTAAAGATATCACAAGCTATAACCCATTACCCTACATGCAAGCTACCAATCTGCCACTGGGTAGCATGCCACTAGCATTTACTGCTTGCCAGTGGCTGCCATCGGAAGGCCACTAGTGGCTTGTATTTATGGCATGGATTTTTTTTCTTTTTCTTTTTCTTTTTTTTTTATGCCACTTAAAGATAACCTAGTCTTCCCTGCTATTTAATCTATAGCTAGGGAGTGAAGAGATAGATTGCAAAATTCAATAACATTTACTAATTTCAGAATAATTTGGGAAATTTCAGGAGCTTTTTCAACATAGTCTATTCAATAAAGAGAATAAGGTGCTCAATGAAAAAGTTGAGAACTGCTGATAAAGCATGTAAATATATGGATGAGTATTTTATTCAGCTCTTCTTTACTCACAAGGCAAATCAAATTTCAAAAAGGTAGTTCTGACATATATCAGTGAGCAAATAAAGATGAAACTGTGTGATGTTTGGTTAATCTTTTGGAACTCTAAAAGAAACTTTCTATTCAATTACCTATCCCCAACTTTATATATAGGTATATTTCAGTGTAGTCTTGCTGGCTTTTTTTGTGCAAAGGGGTTTTTTTTTTTTTTTTTTTTTTTTTGAATTTTCATATATCTATATATATTCATTTAGCATTTTTACTTTAAAGTTAATTTCTTTTTAAAATTCATGGGATGTTTAATTTGGCTCAGTTTCTCAATTTTTCAAGAAATGGAAAATTGGAGACTAAATATTTGCTATTTTTTATTTATTTAATAAGTTTAAATTTCCCCATAAAAGTTCAAACTTATTGTTTCTAACACCATTTAGATATAACAATGTGAATGCTTATATTTGTCATAAAATCATGACAAAGTTATAAAATATCTTTTTGAAAGCTAAATTTGAACTGTTTAATCCTTTTTTAAAACTATTTGGAAGGTGATTTAAAATTTCAATATTCAAAAATAAAAGTATTTAAATAAAAGTAGTTATATTTTTTAGATAAATCTTCTTTACTTTTCATTAAATTTGTTAATGGGGATATATGTTTAGTCTTTTATTTTTTACAATAGATGTATGTGAGTATATACATTTGTACACATTTAGATAATTCATTTCCAAAATAAAACTTTCCTTTCTTCTTTAGAAATTTATACTTTAAGTGTTATTTTTTTCATTTTCTTATTTTTAGAGACTGTTTATTTTGGGATTGTTGTGTTTTTGCATTAGCAATTAGAAACTGAGCCAAAAAAAACCTTTTAGCACATCTCATATTTCTTACATGTCAACAATCCTTTTCAATTGTATCTATTAAGTTTGTTTTGCTCTGCTTTGTCTTTCATGACCCCTTTTACATAGGCTGGTGATATGGTTACTGTGCTCCTTATTCTTCTTTATGTATATATAGCAAACATTTAATATCTGATGGTCAGTTAAGATAATGGTGAATATCAGAGATTATTATTCATTAGCTATAATTTACTCTTAGTTTTACTTTTTTATTAATATATAACTTGATTTAATCTTGCCGTTCTATGTTGTATTTACTGGGATCATTTTTTACATTTTATTTAATTTTTTTGTTGAAACCCTGACATTAAAATAAGAAGAAAATCTCGCTGTGACTTAATGATATGAAAGGCACGAAAGATGAAGGTAATGCACTTAAGCATGTAAGCAAGCTATAGTAATACCAACTGTCTAAAGAGTATACAGTTTTTAAAATCATTCAAATTTTTATAAATAGTTTATCCATTTTGTAATTTACATATATGGGACATTGTGAGGCTCCTCCCCTATCATGTTATAAGGTAATTGCATAGAAATAAAAACTTTTTTAAAAAAGTTTATTTTTATGATAGATTATAAAGACCACATGAGAATACCTATTATAAAATATTTGATTTTTATTACTGTAGCTAATGAAAACCCAACATTAAAAAAAAATTGTCACCTGAAATGTTTGTAAAAAATTTTGCTTGATCTAAAATGTTATTTGGAACATGAAAAGAAAAAACTCATTTTATTTGTTAAATCAATGGAAATTTTTATTCTGAACATACTCATTTTTTTTTTTTTTTTTTTTTTTTAAAGATTAATGTCCTTATCTTCATACCATTCTGTGAAACTGAAGCTAAAATAAGTTAAATTTCACCAGACAGATTTAGCCAACCAAAGATAATATGGATAATTAATTGCATTCTTTATCCATGAAAACAACCAAAACCAGATATTCTTAAGTAAAAAATGTCTATCATGTCTGAGCATAATTTTACCAGAACATAGTTTAACTTGTGTAGATAGCTCATAAATTTAAATTTGAATTACCTTAAAACTGGTAAGATTTAGAAATAAACTTGATTTGGAAATAGTTAAAATATAATTTAATAGAAAATGTAAACAAGTAATTTAAAATTTTCTTAAATTCTAATATAATTAACATTTTTTGTTTTTTAATCTCTCTTTAAAGAAAGATTAAAGTTAAAAAAAAAAATAAATAAATTATTTTCAATTCAGATAATTTTTTCTAGTTTGTTTCAATAATTGGTTTCAATTCAAAGAGTTGGACTGGCTAGAGATTGAAACCTATATTTTTTTTTTGTATTTTTGACTTTTTTTTAATTCAATATTAGAAATAACAGAATTCCAAACAAAAAAAAATCTATGGCCCAATTGTAAAATAGTTTGTGATCTTTTACGAAACAAAATGCATCTTTTGAAATAGTTTTAGCATAAATGGAAAATCTAAATTGAAATTTTAATATTATTATTGTCTATATCGCTGAAATATTTTATTTTGTATAAAGTCATGTTTCTGTTTATAAAAATGTCAAAGTGCAGATGAAGCTTCTTGTAGGGTCAACAGCCATCTAGAAGAATGGTGTAGACTGGGCTCCATGGGCTTCTAAGACTGAAACACATAATCTATAGCCATGTGTCTGTGACCAATGGTGAACCTTAAAGTTGGAGGACATTAGCTGTGGAGTGGGCTTGGCTCCATCAGGTTTATTTGCCCAAGATAAGCTCTGGCTTTCAATCCAGATATTTTGAGGGATTTGGTTAGGTACTCAACTGCACATCAACTTTATGACCATACCTAGTCATGTGACTGATGATCATGACAATGATGTTACACAAGTACTTGAATTTAAGATTAAATTGGGATGTCTGTTAATAATTTTTAAGTTAGTGGTTCAGTTATTTGGCTAGATAAATTTCCACATCAGATATTGAAAATACATGCATCTCTCTAATGAATTTTGACAGTAGCTAGTGATCAGAAATTGCTTAACCTTTACAGTTTAATGCAAAAAATAAAATAAAATTCTGTGAAAGGAAGAATATGTCTCCAAAATCCTTGCAAAGTTTGAATATGCTAAAAATATTTAAATGTTTGTTTTTTATATTTATGGTTACTTTCTGCTGTTTAACCTTATTGACTTTTATTGTAATTAAGTCAATAATGTAGAGATAGCTCTATTTTACCTGAAGATAATGACAATCACAGAAGTTAAATTTTCCTATATCTATGGGTATATTGATAGCAACCATGAATAATTAAATCTTTGTTCATCAGAATTCTTTTGTTTTTTTAATAGCATTATCTGAAACAATACTTTATATTGTCATTGAAATAGACTTTAAAGAATCAATTTTCAAATGTATATGAGATAGTTATATTTTTTCTTGTAGATATGAATGTAAGTTAGACTAGTTTTTAATTAATGAACATTATTATTTGCTAAATATCTGTTTCAAACCCAATGCTATTAGAATCACATAGTTGTCACATGTCAAAATTTGAAGCTGTTAAAAAGCATAAAAACAAAAACATTACTTATAATATGTCCTAGAATAATTTTTTGTCTTGTCAGTGAATGTATAAACAGGTATACATAAAGTAATAAGCTAAAATCAATCAGAATTTTGGTCAAATTTCCCAAACTGTATCAGTAAGTAATTTCTGTTTCAATTGAGAGTGAATCTGATATTTTGACATGGAGACACACATACTATTTAACCAGCCTAAATTTCATTCTTTTCTAAAGGCACATTTTTTTTCTTTTTTCTTTTTGTTTTCAACAAAATGTTGGCTGTTCAATTAAGGAGCAGGACATTCTCTCACTTTATTTCTTCACTTTGTTATTGTTTTATGTCTCTGTTCAGATAATTTACAGCAGCTGGCACATGTTGTTATATTGTTATAGTTTCTATTAACTCCAGCTATTCTCATGCAATTATTGCATGACCTTAGAATATGTTGAGACTAGTTCTGAAGGAAGCAGAGAGATGATGCATGCTAATATTTGTAGACAAAATGTTTATTTTTCTTCTAAGTTACAATTAAGCAAAAAGAACAAATTCCTTAGAACATTACATTGTCATTACAAAAAATATGATGTGCAAACCATTATTTGATCAACTCGGAAAGAAATTTAGAAAAGTTTATATTCACATTATTGGTTGTTTTATATCCTTTATGCATATAGGTAGATAAGCAAAGTGTATAATGTTATCTTAGTTACAGGATGGTGCTAAAAAGTTCTTGATCTGACCCACTTCTCAAAATCTAACCAAATAGAATTTTTTGGGAGAGGATCACTTCTTTGCAGTGCCAAAATCTCCCACTTATAGGAACATTTTATTTAAAATTTAGCTCTTTGTAATTTTGAGTGAAATTAAGATGGATAAAATAACCATCTCAAACAGCATATTTATTGCCATTTAATGGGGCAGTTTTTAAATACTATTAGTAGTTTTCATATTTAATATGGAAGTCATTAAAATACTCTTAAATTCTTATGAGTAGCTCATTACTCATAGCATTGCAATTTTTTAGTTTAATTGCTTTTATCTTTAAATAGCTTTCTGCATATTTTGTCACTTTTTTATCATTCCTTCATTATTATCTTTGGTAATTATCAGGATTAAATTTATTGTTTTTTCAATAAAAGAAGGATGCAGTGGAAACTAATGCTTGTAAATAATTCTCTTATAGGAATATTATCAGTGATTTTTCATGGCTACATAAGGACTCTTGAATTGAAATTGATCCTTGAAATAAAGTTTTTCAGTTTAGATTACTGCTTTAACATTGAGTCAAAATTCAAAGTGTTGCTATGATGCATAATCACTGGGGCACAACAAGATGAAGAGATTTTCTTTCAATTTTTATTTTTTTATCATGGGATTCTTATTTCACCAAAATGATAGTGAACCTTTTAATCCATTGAACCATTTTTATAACAATTGCTGGAATTCACAATTAACTTTTTTTTCTAATCCACATAAAACTTAAACTAAATAACAAACTTGTTATTTTAAAGCACAATATGAATGAAAGTGAATATACGATCTGTATAACATTATCTGAAGTTTACTTACTAGAATATTTTGAGTAAAATACTCAGATAATTATTCTTAAATTATAAATTCATTATAAACTTTGGTTTATTATTAAATTTGCAGGTTATGTTGTAAGTTACCAACTGCAACGTAATATCATTCAGCTGTTGCAGGCCCACCATGTGGAGAGGTACTAAGCTTAATGGGCCAAACCTTTTTAAATCATGGTGCTCAGCTGAAGATTGCAGTTGATCTGGAGCACTTGATATATACATGTGTTTTAATTATTAAATTTCATAGTTTTAAACTGGATTATATTATTATTTTTAAAAGATACTTTATATTCAGAGTTTTATTATTTTCTAGATTTGAACACTAATCATTTGTACCAAACAATTGAGGGAATGTCCTGCTTCTAAATTTCTGTTGAGCTCATCTGCTTCTGTGGACTTGTGATTGTTTGTCATGGTCTTTGTAATCTGGATTTATCTGAAATATTCTCTATTTAGAAAATTTTATTTCCATGCTTTTTTTTTTCCAGTTATTTTTCTCATTTCTATTTGTTACTGTTTCAGTGGGTAACCTTTCTTTAATTAATCTGATTTTGATGCCTGTCAAACATCATGTTTAACATTTTATACTATTTGTTGCATACATTTGAGATTTCAAATATATATATATAGAGAGAGGGGGGCGGGGGGGAGATTTCAGTTTGGGAGCATAGGTCAATCCTGTTTTAACTGGAGAAATCAATAACACATGTAGAATTTGAAGTAATGTATTATAAGATTATATGATGATTGTATACAATAAGCTCATGTAGGGGTTTATTGTAATTAATGATCATTATAGCTATGTTCTATTAAAACTAATTGACAAAGCAGGACTTGTGATCCCTTCCCAAGTCTATTCAATGCTCTAAATTGCTTCATTGCTTATCTTATGTGATGAATATAAATTGAAACAATAATTTTGAATTAGAAATAGATATCTGACTAAAGAAATAATAGAAAAGAATATTTTCTTACCAAAATAATTTATTAAAATGATAAAATTATTTAAAAGCCCTTTTCATCAAAACATATAATAATTATCAATGTATATTTGTTTATATATTTTTTGTCTCATTTTTAGTGGGAAGAAAAGTAAATCAAGTTCAGATAGTAAATTTATGTGTGATTCCTCTCCTTAGTCATTTTAATAATCTGTACAAATAAGATATTTATCTGAATTTAGACAAAATTGAACTGTTTAATTAATCAATTCCTTTACTCCTATGATTCTTAGATTGCAGTCTTATTTGTTCAAGCCTTTCATATGAGGCACTCAGATACATTTGTTTATTAAGTGATCATCTTGCTTCAAGTTGGTCTTGAAATAGGTTTTGTCTTTGTCATTCTGTTGGTAATCGTTTTCTTTCAAGAGATATTTCCACTTCACTGTTATATTAAACACAAACTTTTTAACATGAAAAGATATTGATCAAAAATGAAGAGTAATCAATATGTTTGATATTAAAAAAATTAAGATATTGATTTAACATAAAAATCTCTTACCTGCTCACAAATTTGAATGTCCCTAATTATGTTTTCATTAAAGGAAATTCATGATTGTCTGCATATGAATTTATAACGATAAAGACATTTAATATGTTAAAATGCTTAAGAACATTAATATTTTTGTTACTTTACCAGTTAAGCGTCAAAGGACATTAATTATTTCCTTTTTTAAATTTGTACCTTGTCCTCTGCAAACTGCTGTAACTAATACCTGATTTCCAGTGATGCTATTTATTCTCTGCAGAATCACCACTATTCTTTCTTGGACTACTTTGTTAATTCATTCTTCTCCCTCATGAGAAATTGAGGGCAGGGCAAAACTGAAACTTTCTGGAATTTTTAAAAAATGTTCAGATGTAAATGTAAAGGTTTTGTTTTTGTTTTTTTATTATTAACTTTTGCCTTAAGCTAAAGCTAACTTTTACTCTAATCCAATTGTTTAATATGTAGATGCTTTGATGTTCACATTTGTTGACAGTCATCCCCTGCCAAAATGACTCTTCTTTGTTGAATTTTGGGCATGAGGTCTGATATAACTATTGATATAGTGAATAAAGTAAAAATGGTTATGAATTTTGAGAACCATGCTCTTTTAGGGGAAAAAAAATGAGAAAACTGTAATCTATTATTTATAATGAGATAAGATTCCAGTGATTTAATTATGTTTTCCTCCCAAATCAGTGATGTTAAAAAAAAAAAAAAAAAAAAAAAAGCTACTTATTTACATAAACAATTCGTTTACTCACATCCTTGGTTCATAATGCAAGTATCAACAATCATAAAATTAATTTGAAATTACATCAGTGTGAACTTTTTGTTAAATTTAAGAGCCCATTCGTCCTAGATCTTTTGTCAGTTTTCCTGTAGAAACTAAGTTGTCTTTGGATCTGAAAATATGGAGTAAAAGTTACTTTTGTGATTGTAAATCTGGCAACTTGCTTTTTGAGCAGTATCTTATTAATAAAACTGTCTTTTACTATCATTAAAGGACTTTTTAGTGTTGAGTAATGATTTTGGTTCTGTTTTGAAAATATGAATTTAACAACGCTGAGATGTGGGATCTAAGTGAGACCTTAAATATGAAGGTGATGACAACAGTAGCAGGAAGATGAGCAACAGCATATATAACAAGATTATTGCAGATATTCATTGTAATTGGAAGATAGCTTTGATTTATGATTTTTCTATTAATGTTCTTACTAACAATTCCAGACTTTCCACAAATCAGTTGTTTTTTGATTTTAAACCAACTGTTCTAGATAACTTCTATTGTGTGCCTCTTGCATTAAATATTAATAATCTATAATATAATATTAATCTACTATAGTGAAATTTGCATGTATTAAATTTGCATGTATTAAGTTGGCATAAGAATTTTTAAAATTTGAATCCAATTAGAGATTCCAAAGAGCTCTAAAGAGTAATATTCACATTGCTACACTGTCAGATTTTATTACACAAGTCAATGTTTTCACAATAAAATTGGTATGAGCTAGCTGATGTAAAGAAATACTTATATACAGGATATACTTATATTTATATTACCTCACCTGGAATAGCAATAGCATTAGTCAAGAAAGTGCAGCAGAAACTCTAATTACTGAGAATTCTCAGAAAAATAATTTACAAAGGGAAGTAATGCTAACTTTCTACTGTTGCTCTATTGATAGTGTGTTGGTGTACTGCATCACTGTTTGGTATGCTAACTGCTCAGCAGGGGACAAGAGAGCCTTCCAAAGGATTATAGATGTTGCCTAGAAAAGAATCTGCAGCTTGCTTCCCACCTTGGAGGACATTTCTAATTCTCTTTGTCACAGTAAAGCAGAAAATATAATGAAAGACAGCACACACCTCAACTACCACTTGTTTGAACTGTTACTCTTAGGATGATGTTTTAGTTCTCTTAGTGCTATGACAAAGTGCTTGAGAGACAGCTTTTATCCTTGGGCCCTGTGTAAAATGAACGCTGCCACACACTGACAATTTTCAACACATTAAACATTTTTACTTTTCTTCATTTAATAGTGTCTTTATGTTGTTGTTTTTTTTTATACTGGTGTTCCTGAGGACTTCAGTTCAATTTCATTGTGCATTTCACGATGACAATAAGAATAAATGAAAATAAATATTTATGTGCATTTCAACCTATAATACCTATCTTTCCTCAAGGACACATGGCACAATGGATAAAGGCGTTAGTTAGATCCAGTGACAGGACCCAAAGAGTGTGAGTTCAATAGCCATTTAAGGCAGTGGAGAACTTGGAGAGGGGAATTAACAGGAGTTAACTGATAGCTGACATCCATTTAACATGGCACGTGGAACTAGAACAGTTTACCCCAGTGAACAAAATAAAGGGTTTAGTTCAACATTCCAACCACCTGAAGAAGGCCAGAGCATACAACAGCTGAAACATTGTAATAAATATGGCGACAAAGATGAGGACAATAGTCCGAATAATGTAAATAGTGTTTATTGAAAATATTGAGAACTTCTTTTGTAGGTGTGAAATCTTACACAAACAAACGTATAACATCTTTTATTTATAAATAAATCCAATAGATAGGCCAGAGAAATATATTTAACACATTGTTCCATATACCTGAATAAATTATTATTTTTTATGTTTATATGGACTCATTGACATTCTATATAACCTTCATCATTCATTGATTTTATGAATTTTTTTACTGTTTCAACTTTTGTATTACTTGCAGCAGTTTTTATTGTTTCTTGGAGATCTTTAGTTGAATAATGCTTTCATTCACATACATCTCTTTGAATGAACTACAAGTTTTGTATTCAATTAATTGTCATTAAAACAATTTTTGGCAAGATGAGCAATAGTCGGTTTTGTAGAATGTGAAAGAACATGAGTACACTGTTTACCTTAAAAAAACTTTTATGGCTTGTATTACTCAAAAAATGTCTTGTCCAAAAGCTTACAATGATTCTCTATATTTATATTGATAACATCAACTTTGAAGGTGCCTATAATTTTACTGCCTACAAAACTAGCCCCAAATATCTCCATCTCTGCTCTATTGTCTTAGTTATGTTGATTATTTCCATAAATGATTCAACCTCTAACCTACCATCCAATGTAGCTCAACTAAAAATTAGTGTTGAGAAATTACTTCTCATGTACTTCATCTAACAGACATCTCTCTTTGTAATGTTCACTTAAAAGTTATAGTTCGTCTTTATATCTTTAACCAATGTTCTTATTATTCTGCATCTTTTTCTTTTTGTTATTATTTGCTACACTAGTTTTTAAAATATTAGGTTGGTGCAAAAATAATATCGTTTTTTGACGTTAAAAAAATACGTCAAAAAACGATATTATTTTTGCACCAACCTAATATTTTTTTACTTGTCAATCTACTTTTCTTGATTATTATCCTTTAATTTTTCTCAAAACACTTTTTACCTTTCTTAAAGCTAGTTTTATTTTCCTGTTCTTGTTAAAGTTTTCAATTTCTTTTGTAATTGTTCTTTGATCTCTGTTTAACTTTTATCACAATTTCCAATATTGTATTTCCATCACTCAGATTACAATATCTTGTTTCTCTTGAGTTTAAATCTTTCTTATCATACATGGTAATCTTTACATATATGAAATTAAAAAAAATATCAATAACTATTGCAATATAATTAACAACTGTTGAGTTAGCAATAAAATCTCACACTACCAAAAAAGTTATTGTAAATATTTCTAATAAAAATGTTAATTATAAGCTGAAATTAACATGGCATATTTATTATATAAATATATCCTGAAGGTTTTACCTATGTCAGTTAATGTTAATTTTATTGTAAAAACATTGACTTTCAAAATAAAATCTGAGCTAGTGTAATGGAAAAGATTTGTATATAGAGATTATCTTTTCCAAGAGTATTGACAGTTATGAATGGGATAAATGTTGTGATTAGATAGATTGGAAAGCAAATATTGACACAATATCATTGTATTTGTTTGTATTTATTCTGTTTGACAACAATATCAAAACACAAATGTAAAGGGGGGGCATTCACAAGATCAAGGACAACATAATAATTATAGTAGCAAACATTACCTTACTGCTGCTGATGAAGTTTACACGGAACATGTTTGTGGTTCTATTAATGATAACAGTGATAATGTTCAAGTGGAAGACAATAGGAACAAGATTGTCATGTTGTTGAAAGAAACTTGTGATATAACATTTTCAAGAATATTAGTGAATATATTTCCGGCAAATATAAACACTATTATAATTTTAAATGTGTTTCTGATGGCAGTCCTAGTTGGATTGATTTCAATAAACTTAGTCATTGGTCAATTGTACCTAATAATTTGGAGATGATTGTGATATTTAATAATGATGAAATTATGGAAGCAATGTCTGTGTGATGAGTACTTAAAAGATAAAGCACAACAGTATTATTACTAAAGTTACATTAATATTGTGTGAATTTCAGGAAAACGTTACTAATTTACATAAAGATTCATAAAATCAGTTCACTTTGCTCTTTCTATCACTTTATCTCCAGTGTTTTTTTCCAACGTCACCTGAGATTTTCAAAGGTGATCCATGGAAAATTAAATAAAACAGTGTATGATTTATATGATGCCTCTAGACCTTAGAGATGAACATATAAGTTTCTATTCTATTTATTGTATTCATGATATAGCATTAGTGGATTTAAGGAATTATTTTCATTTATATTGATGTTATAAAACATGTTATCGATAAATTGGAGGAGTATGATTTTGATTGAAAGGTCTGCATCCTTTAAGTATATAGATTTTAACATTATCTCCTGCATCATTTCCTGTGGTTTTCAGATGAACTATCTGAAAAAGTTGATTACCAATACTTGATATCTACTCACACAAGACCAGATATTGCCTTTGATGCATGTGAATTTAAGTATGTCTTGCAATAAAGCAACTATTAACAATTTATTAAAATTGAATGTTTGTAGCCTGTGTGATAAGTGATTTATATAAAGTTTTTCTTGTGTACGCTACTGTTGAGTCATGTTTACTTGAGTATTCTTCAGTTACTTTTTTACTAATCTTCTTGATGGAGGGTCATAAAAAATTTTTTTAAAGAATGAAAGCTCAACATTATCCTGTAGCTGGAAAACTAGAAAAAATGAGTTTTCAAATCAACCTTATCTGCTGAGACATTAATTTGTATTGACTAGTGATCATCTGGGAGATGTATAGTACATTTTCTTATCTCATTTAAAGGTATTAATGAAAAGAGATTACGGATTAATTTTGCTGTCCTGTGAAACATGCTAGATAGGAAATAAATAAGTAATACTTGCATGAACACTATACTGCAACTGCTGCTTTCCCAAGAGATTATCAACAGAATGTCTATTTGTAGCAATTGATGTATAGTTAAATGCAAAAATTAAAAAAACAGCATGAAATGTTAATATATAAATTGTTTGGAACACAAAGTGGTTTAGGGTATAAATCTTTCAGATGACCATAAATATAGCAGCCATGTGGATTATTTGCTGATCTGAAATAAGATATTTAGCACAAAACCTGATTATAAAGAATTTCATTTGTATTTTATTATTTTAGGAGTTGAATTTAAATTTTATTGAAGTTAGTGAATTCTTTTTCAATTTAGGATAACAAAATAATCTAAGGTAAATAGAATAATTTTAAAAACATGTGACTTTTTGTTTTCATAGTATTTGCTGATGGAGGCTTGAATAATCAGAATACTAGTTTAACCTAAGTATATTAAAAATATCAATAGTTAAAGCAATGGGTATTATTATTTATTTATTTTTTTTTTTTTTAATCCAATGAATAATTGTTGCTTTATGAAAGAAAAAGCTTTTCATTTCAAATTCATAACATTTTTCTGTAATAAAATAATTATTTACTTTTTAATTCATTTTGTCCAATATGTAAATTTTTATTTTAACATAGGTGTTGACTAAAAGTATTGAATGTAATTTTACTAAAATAAGATAACAGGTATGAATTTTTCATCATCACTTATTTGATTACTGGTTCTAAATTTTATTTGATATCTTTTGGAGAGTAGCAGTATAAGTTCACACACACACATATATAATTACATACATAATATTGTGATTGTTATAATTCAATTTTCCTTTTAAATTTCTATTTTTTATTTTTGTTTTGCCATTTCTTGTTCTGCAGGAAAAAAATCTGCCTCATCAGTCATGTATCGAAAGATACATGATCGCCTAAGCACATAACTGATTTCTTGTTCTTAAAAAATTAATTTAATTCTTTAATATTAATTTTACCTTGTATAAAAGTTTATTAATGTTGATTCAGCAACACATTTTTGTTAATCTTTTGATTTAACTGTGATTTCTTTTTGCTTTCATTTAATTAAATACTTTTTATTAGCCTTATGGCAAATACATTTCTGTGGGAATGTGTGAAAATATTTCAATATTCCTTATACATTTTATATTTGACCTTTGTTTCAAGCTTAACTTCAAATGATACCAAACTGATTACCATGAGTCTTTCATAGCACTATAGGTCTCTTAAAGGTTTAAAATTATTAATTGGCTATGATTCAGATAATTAACCTATATCTTATCGCTATGCATATTTTCAGTAAAATTTTCTTTTGCTTATTTTTTAAAGAGTAGTACAAAGTTATTCAATTCCATATTCTATTTCTCAAACCAAATTGAAATGTTTCTTTTTTAAAAATGTTTCTTTTTTAAAAATTAATATGTAACTCTATATTAGGCTATTTATTTTTTATTTTTTATTTTTTTTACCTTCATTTTTTAAAACATCATAAAAATACTGTTCCCTGAGAAATAACATTCTACAATTACATTTAAATAAAATTCTTTAATAAAAAAAACTAATCAATATCTTAAAATGTTATTGATTGAGAAGTTATATTTAATAATATAGCTTAATTTAGCAAACGACTTATCACCCGAAATCCCAGAACTGGTTTTGTTTTGATTTACTTTTTTTTTTTTTTTTTACACCTGAGAAAATATCATTATTTGAATTCCAAATTTGTTTTCAGTTTATTAATAATTTTGTCAATCTTTTATTCCAGTATATTAAATATCATGTATGTTATGTGTTACGTACACACATGTACACAATGTGTGTATGCACTTTACAATTTAAACATTGCTTTTGTTTAAATGCCCTAGCATAAAATCAGTAACATCCTTTTTCTATTATATGAACACTAACAGCAGTTAATGAAATACCACTCTTAGATTAACTGATTTCAGATTTAACAAAGGCATCAACACATTTTGGTAAATTTCACTTTTTGCCCCCCCCCCCTATGGTTATTCTGTCAATATTCATCATATGATAGTCATTGTGTAAATCAGTTACATTTTGCTATATATCTATAACCCACCTTTAATGCTTATTTCTCATCAGCAACTGTTTGTTTAAATTTAGGATCTGGTTATGCGCAGAAGAATATCAAACTCATGACATTTTTTTTTTTTTTTTTTTTTCCCCTCAAAGGAATTAGTCATTTGTTTATCAGTAGACATCATGTTTCCCTTTTAGTTTTTTTTTTTATTCAGTTAGTCTTTTCTCTCTCTTTTCCATTTTGTTTCTGTATGATGAGTGAATGCATATATGCTTTTTTTTTTTGCTCTTTCCATTCATTAAGAACAGTTACTTCTATCTGAGATGATAAATGGTCACTTCTATCACCAGCACCACCAAAATAACCATCATTACTTATATAATAATTATGAATTTCCTTAAATCCTTTTATCTGCAACAGGAAACACTATTTCAGCAATCCTGTTTTTCCACAGGTTATCTACAAAATTTACCTCATGCTGATCATTTACTTCTGACTTATTGTAAGTTCTGTTGCTTGTAGTGATCATTCACTGATGCTTCTCTATATGCTATATGTCCATCCAAGTGTTCCATTGTACATTCTGTATGTCAGTCAGCCTCTGGCCTGCTCTGTGCTTATCACTCTATTTCTCTCTCTCTCTCTCTCTCTCTCTCTCTCCTGTTGTTACAGCAATGCTCCCAAAATGTTCAGCTTCAGCTATTCATTCCACTTCACTGGATACATTTAAATATCATCAGGATTCTAGTATTTACAATTTGAACTTCGTTTTCTGAGTTTGGCTTTTATAATTTTTACTATGAGAAACACTCAGAAATTATGAGAAATATTTGCTTTTCAGTTTATTTATTCAAAATTATTTCAATAATTGTTTATTTTTAATTTTTGGTGGCTTGCTTTTGTGCTTATATATAACTAGCTATTCCTTCAGGTTATATCAAACATATTTCATATCTTGTATAGTGGAATATCCTTTTAACTTATTTCTATCCATTAAAAATTTTGTTCCAGTCTTAAAGTATATGTTCTGGAAAACATTTTGAAATATACAGTTGCCATCAATGTTGATTATATGGTTTGCTGTATAATTATTTGTATACATTGGATTATTCAAGCATTTTTTATATATATATATATATACATACATATATATACATTGTGTTTTTTTATCAATAATATTGTAACTACTTTTATGTACTTTTCAGTTAATTTAAATCTAAGGCTACTAACAGCACTTGTATATTTATATACTGTTTAAAGCCATGTTATATACCAGAATATTAAAATATTTTGATCTTTCCTGATTCAAAATATTTTGCTTAACTTAAATTTGAAAATAGATTTTAAATTCAATATCTATCCAGTGTCTAAATTTAAATCTGCACAAATCACATATCCAAATCTCATTTGTCTTTTGTCATCTCATTTAGTTATTTAGTTTGATTATTTAATCATTTAATTTACATGTTGAGAATAACGTTTGCATATTATTGATTTTGGTAGATATAATCAAAATAGATGGCACTGAATGATACACTTACAGTAATTTAAAGTTTCTTCTATTCATTCGGCTGTTTAAAAGTAATTGTTTATATTTTTATCAGTAATTACACTATGATGAAATTAAAATTTTTAAATCTTATAATTGTAAAAAAAAAATAAAAGTAATTCTCAAAGAAACTTAGTTTTATAAAAATGGTTAATTTCATAGTCGTTCAACTGAACCATGAAAAAAATATTCTCAACTTTTTGGAGCCTTTTAGTCTATTATGACAGGTTAAATATTTTTAAATAAGGGTCTTGCTAATAGATTACACCAAGCATTGTATGATGACAGCTGCTATTAACAATTTGTCACTTGATAATTAATGTTGGTTAGATATAAGTATTTTTTCTTGTATATTGTGTATTTTCGCCATACTGTATACTAGCACTGGCTAGTTGTTCCAGTCACTGGTTTGATGTTTTTCTGGAAAGGAGACTCCTTCATCCATTTATCACACAAAACTGAAGTTGACAGATTCCCAAAATTGAAGTTTTTGACTAATGGTAAAAAAGACTACAAGATTTTAACAAAATGTAGTTTATTTCAGCTGATGGCTACATGGGTGTGTCAAACTAGCATCTTCCTTTCTCCATTTTCTGTTAATGTGGTGCACATTCACAGCTATGATGTTAGAACAACTCATATGTTTGTTGTCCCATTTTTCAAAAGTTGGGGTAATATTTCATGTTCTGCTTTTAGAGCTGCTACTGTTACAATCTGCTCTTCCTGTATCTGTCTCTCACATTTCCTATGTGTCTCTTCTTTAAGCAGTTTCACCTAGTCTGCCAAAGTGAACTCCACAACTCTATATATGAAATTCAGTTACCAGCTTATCACCAATGATATATTGATATGCTTTGACAATTTATATTCTCTAAAGGTTTTCTTTGTTCCAGAAAGCACATGGCCAGCTTACTACTTAACTGAGTTCTGATAAGTAACTTCCAAAAACTATTCTTCCTCTGACAAATGTCTTTATGTAGACAAATCACACAGCCCATTGACTTTGGCAGAATTTTTAGAAGGCTTTTTTTCATAAGAAATCACATCAATTTGATGGATACACCTTTGTGCAAACAATCTACTCTCAAGTGTTTTAGAGATAATTTTTGCTTTTGGCCAAGGAAGTAATTGTCATCATTTTTACCCAGTTTGGCATGTGTAACCGATGAGTACAGGGCCATACCCAGTTGTTATTTCCAAGTTAAAATTTAGATTTGATTCATTTAAACTCATTTAATTTCCTGAAACAAATTAATGAAAAAATAAATTAAAGTTAATTGATAATTGTCAAACTTCCTTGGATCTATTTGCCCTGAACAAGTTAGTCATAATCCATCTCATTGCAAAATAAAAAATTTAAAAAAATTAAAAAATCTGAAAATTGAACCTCATTTTGCATTTTAAATAAATTCCAGTGTATTGTACAATATTTTCATTATCATTTTTGTTAACAAATTAAATTATTTGTCCTTAAGGATTATCTTTCAAAAATGGTAGCTCTAATGTACTAGTTACTTAATATTTGCTTTAAAGGAAAAAACACTTTCCATTTTTACAAATTTTGCTTACAGAAGAATATAATTATCTCTGGTGAAATTAGCACAAAAATTATTTTTGCTTTCATAGATTTTCTAAAATGTAAGAGTACCTAATAAGCTCTAGGTTGCTAAAAATATTCCATACAAAATAGGCATTTAAAATTCATATATTTGGCATATATATATATATATATATATATATATATATAAACTGGATTTGGCATTAAATAACCCACAGTGGTTGATATGTCATAAAAAAACAAACAAACAAATGTAAGAGTACCAAGCATTAAAGTTTTTAGTCTTAGAATTTTAAACAACTTCTTCAAACATTAATATTTTCAGTTCTATTCATCTATCATTAATTTCTACATCAGTATTTTCTCTCATTTTTATTTCTAATAAGCACAGCTAAAAAAATCAAATAGATAATGTATGTTTGTGCTGTCGTTCTATACCATTTTTCATTGAGCATACTTCATTTATTCATGGACATAAAAAATCACCCCCATTTAATAAGACATTTTTATTCATCAGCATGAATATTTAAATTAAAAAAAAAAATTTAATCATGTTAAGAACAAAACTTAGTATATATTTTCAGGAAACTTTGGAATGAATCTCTTAGCAATAAAAATGTTTATTTTTAAAGTCAACAAATTAATTTATTTAAATTTTTTGAAAGCTTAATTAAATGCTGTAAAATAGTGAAAACTAAACTTTCCAAAATATTTTAAAATATTGAAACATCATGATTTTGGCCATTTCTAATCTAAGACAATGTTTATTTATTTTTTAAATTCCGTAATCTTACGACGTCTTTTAAATTATAGAATTTTCTGAGAGAATTCATCTCACACACACACTATGTGTGTGTGTGTATATATATATATCTATATATATATATATATATATATATATATATATATATATATATATATATATATATATATATGTGTGTGTTTTCTCTTGAATGTTCTATAATTTCAAAGAAGTGGTAAAATTAGGGAATTTAAAAAATAAACAAACATGTGGAGGAATGTATGAATAAAAGGCATCACAACTTTTGAAAGGTCACAAATTGAACATCTATGTATTACAAAGCAGAACACTGAACACTTGCTCTAACATTCTTGCAGCCTTTGTCCTATATGAGGAATGTTATATGCATCTCAATCTGACCATAAGTTATTAAAAGCAGAAGCAATGCATCAAGGAAGGAACATGCTGTGAAACCTTTATATGTTAAAAACAATAAGAGAGTTCATCATACATATCCAAACAAATTTGATTAAATACAACTGATATGGTCTGGCTGTTTAATTTTTTAATGTATTTTTCCATTTTGTGAATAAGTTCTTGTGATTGAAAGTGTGGTTAAACTGAAATTCATTTTTTTTTTTTTTTTTTTTTTTTATTGTTTCGTTAAAGTATTTTCAACCATAAGTTAGTTGCAAGAACTGTGTGGTAGGCAAGATTTCATTGGTTACATCCTGATATTCTTTAGAAAGCTGAAAGTTTAAAATAGTCCATGGTGATGTCATGTGTTATAGGGAGTGAGACTGGACCAAAGAGAATAAAATAAATAAGAGAATTTAATGTGGATTGTTTATTTTATATGATAATAACTTCTAGGTGTTTGAATCTTTCCCTAGATTGGGTGCTCTAGAGTATTTTGGTATTATTGACCAATATTTTTCTTATGTTGATAGTTGTATTTTGTTTGTTTGATATATGTTGATCAAGACTTGCATAAACATGAATTGCACAGAGTTTTGACAAGATTGTGTGTGTGTGTGTGTATATATATATATATATATATATATATATATACACACACACACACGGTGTGATGGGTGAATTGTCACCATTTTTATATTTTTAATTTTGCACATGCACATTGGTTTTGATTTTGTCAACTGTGCAGTATAGTAGGGTCAGTTGGGCACCATCTGTGAGAAAGAGCACCATGACACAATTCACTCTGCCAGAAATTTGAAAACATTATGATGTACTCCTTGGCATTTGTGCCGGAATCTCCAATACAAACATCTCAAGTGTTTGGGTGTCGATCTGAGAACACTGCAGAGGATTCGGAAAGTTAGGATAAGTCTGATGGTGATTGCGAAGGTACAACTCTAAAAACTTTCTGATTGTTCTGATAAGAAAAGAACTCCCAAACTTGTTGGTGAATCCATCAGACTCAACACAGAGGCTTACATTACGTTCCTTGAGGAGGTAGTGCACAAGCAAGAGAACCCACTTAATAGCTTAATTTTAATAATCCCAATAAGCAAAATGATTTAGTATATTTTAAATTGATTGGATTCTTTTGTTTTTTTTTCCCCTTATCAATAAAATCTATAAATGCATCCATATTGACAGATATGTCAACACAGCGTAATACTCTTTATTCAAAAAAATCTTTAAAAAATAAAATATACTTTTCTGAAACATATTTGAGAAAAATTAGGTTATTTAAATTTTAATTAATCTGAATTGAAACAAATATTACTTTTAGTTTAAAATATTGCATAAAAGCATCTTTTTTTAAGACCGATAATGTGTTTTTTGACATGTTGTGTGATTTATTAACAGTCTGATATTTGGGAAATGTGAGATATGACATAATTGAAAAAGAATTACATGACGAATACAACCTTTTTTTTTTTATATAATTTTTTTTAAGTATCCAGTATTCTTAAAAATTGAAAATATTTTAAGCATTCTAATATTTTATTAAATTTTAGGTACTTTGGCTTTAAGTTAATTTAGTTTTGGGCATTTGTGAAGATGCTTGCTGAGGAAATTATAGAAAATTACCAATATATTTTAAGTTTACTCTATGTACCCTCTCTTGTTTTCTGATGATTTTGTGTGTAGATGTCCATATTTACAAAAATCAACACGTCTATATGCATAAAAAAATTCAAAATCCTTTTTAAAATACTGAAGTCATTGAATTGCAGTAAGCTTTGTCATTTATTAGTAAATATAGTTTTAATTTAATAACAGTATTACTTGATCATTACAATACAGAATTTTAAGTTTATAAATTATTCTAATGAAAAAAAATACAAATTAATTTTCTCAAGACAATAGTGTCCATTATATTTTATTCATAAAAGCCATTAAAAGCTTTTCTAATTAAATAATATCTTAGCTTAATTGTATTTTTATTTTATGAATGAGAGCAGATTTTCTGTAAATAGAGGTTGTGTTTGACTCCCAAAATAATTGGTGATTTAAGTTCTCCACAGACAATAGAAACATTAAGTGATGCAAAAAAGAATTTCTTGAAATTTCATAAAATTAAATGAGTGGGAGGTAACGGATATATATAAAAAAAAAAATCTGAATAAGTCCTGAAAGTTTCATTAAAATCCAATAATTATCTGATTTTTGCATGAATTTCAAAATCACTATATTTTCACTGCCAAATAATTTTGCATACAAATTTAAGGTCCTGTGTTGATGCCAGAAAAACAAGATTTTTTACCAAAATTTCCAAGATTCTAAAAAAGGATAAAAAGAATTTTTTTTTACATAAAAAAAAAACACCAAGATTTTGATAACATTTTGTTTCAGACATTTTTTCATCATGTATCCTCTTTGTTAGCAAATTTTTGGAGATACCTAAACAAATGTCAGACAGTTTATCCTCAATTTTGATCCCAATATACAACATCTTATTTGAAAATTTCAAAAATACAAAAAATAAAAAACAGATCTCTTCAGTTGTATTTAATGAAACTTGTTTGGATGAATACTGTCTAAATATATAAATATATATAAAACTTAGGATCAGGTATTTTTTCAGTTAATTTCAAGTATATATTGAAGTGATTTTAAACAACATTTAGAACAGATCTAAACAACATTAAATAAAATATAAATAACAGGTTGCAACTTTATCATATTATTTTATATTTGATGTTTGATTTTCTTAAGGTATGATCATCATTGGTTCTCTGGTTGTCTGCTTCCATGATTTTAGTTAATGATAATTATGGCTTCCCATTTAATCCTTACTTTGTTGTAAAAATACTAATAGATTCTTCACATATCAATCCTTAAATTATTTAATTTAGTTTGACTAAAAGAAATCTTGTGAAAGAAAAAGCAATTTCTTGCTGGATTTGTTCATTCTTAATTTTCAACAGTTATAGAATCAGATACTTGTATTTTTGCTTGCATAGGTTAACTTTAGCAACATATGCAAAATATAGAATTTGTTTTTCTTCAACCAACATTTCAATTGGCATTATTCCTTAAATGTTATAGGATTAAAGCATATGAGTAGGAAGCACTTTTCGTCCATTGATTTTTAACACCAATTAAGTATTGATTATTTTTGTCAGCTGATTTATGCGCATTTATATGCATGTTGCAACATGCATCAACATGAATCTAAACAGGAATCAGGAATATCCATTACTACCAGATAATATTTCTTTGTGGCTTCTAAATTAAGCCCAAATGTATTGAACATGTTACAGTGATAGAGCTTGAAAACTTCTCTGTAAAGTTCTTCCTGCCTTCATATTTTTGCTATATTTATCCTTTGTATTTTTAAAACAGCAATTTTTCCACCATTCTCTCTGTTCTATCCTTTTTGTCAATGCTTGTATATGTTTTAGGTAATATCATTCCTAATATATATTTTATACTTTCCTCAGTATCTTACATATGTTTGCAATGTACACATGCATATTTTTGTGATTTTTATTTTTAATACTGTTTTATTTTTTAAACAATAGCTATATACTCATTTCTTCCTTACCTGCTTCATACGATAGGAAGTTACACACCTGTGTCATTTGGATGTTTGTTTTCTGAATGTTAGATCATAACTTTACTTTATTTGCATGCTATTTAACTTGCTAAGCTGCACTTGTATAGTCATTGTTCTTTTATTTATATTGTTTCCATGTCACGTTTGATTACATTTTTCTTTTTAATACTTGTTCTTTTCAAAAAAAATTTTTGTTTTTCATTTGTTTTAATTATGTAAAATAAATTGAATGCTTTTATTTTATATAAATTTGAAATGACTTAGATTTATTTTTTTATTTTTTTATTTACTTTTTTTTTTTTTTTTTTAGTTGTAGTGTCCAGTGTGCATGTCAACAAAACTATAAAATAGTGTTTCTTTTACTTATTTTATCATTATCTGAAAATGTTTTCAGTAATCCTGAAGAACGATACTGGTTTTGACCTGGGTATAGCATGTACATAATAGATGGCAGTAGATATCCTAATAAAAGTTTGTCTTCAACCATCTTATGTTGTAATAACACTTATATCTGTGCACTGTCTCTTAGTTTTATATAGTAATGAAATAGCCTAGTGAAAGCAGTTATCATGTCATTGAAATGTACACATGTTCCTTTTGATCAATTGGATTTGTTTCAGGGAGGTCAGATATAGGGCCTTCAAGAGCATTGTTGGGAATTTCTTTGCACAAATGTATATCCCTATACACATTTGATAAATTCCTAGATAGCCATGTAGTACAAACATTTGCCAAGGTATTATCTATTGTAAGAGCAGGTAGTAGATCATACAATGCTCACAGCAGAATAAATATAACTGCAAGAGTGTATGGAACAATTTCCTTGTAGCAGAAATACAAGCATGCATGACTCTATCCATACTTTTACTTACACCACAACACATGCATCCTGGGTTGAATGGTGCTTCATAGTGTTTAGTGATGAAAGTAAGGTTCTACCAACATTGATCATTGGAAACTAACATCTTTCAGAGTATATTTATCCATGACACACAGGCTCAAATCCTGGCATGATTAGGTGGAGTGCCATAAATTACAACTCTCACTTGCTTTTGGTGTTTAAGGAAGGAACAATCATCAGTGTTATGTTCTGCTTCTATTTCTGCAACAAGACCATCTGTTGCTCCATTAGAACAATAATGTCCATGCTAGTCAATATGCTTTGTAAAAACAACCATTCCAGACAGCATAATCACCAAACCCACACCTCATATATATGGGGCTTGATAGGACATTGCCTAAATTAACAGGTTCAAGAGATGAGGAAAATATATCACAGGGTAGTATTCACTCTGTACAATCATATACATATGAGAGTGAACACTCAAGGAAGATATATACTGTATCAATGTGGGGCCTGAGTATACTTTGTACATTCCTTATTTTGGAATATCTGTATGCATTGATCTGTATATGTGATCACTTATTGTAACCCGACTTTATTATTTGTATGTTTAATCCTGAGTAAATTAATTCATATTTAGGGTGTTGCAATTTTAATTTACATCATGTTAATAACTTTGTTCCTAATTTCATAATATAAAATTTTACTCAAATCTCTGCAATTCTTAAAATAATTACTGATTAATGTTTTATTTGTACAAATGAAAGTGTCAACTGTAAAATGCCCTTAATAAATCTTATGCTAGAGCACCAACATTGGTAAATTTTTTCATGGCCTTTTTGGCTGCAAAAGCTCAATTTAGTGAGGGCATATACAAGAAAATTCCTACAGGTCTTATAATCAATATAATTGCTTACCCTATTATTTTTAAAAATTGAAACTAACAATCAGTATCTGATTATTTAATAAACATTTAAATGTGATTAACACCATTTTAAACACTTTTCTTTCTGTTTCAATAAGGTAATGTTCATGTTGTCTTAAATACTATACAAGTTTCCATACAGCGCTTTTCTTGTTCTTTCTCACCTTAAATACTTTTTCATGTTAGATTCTAGGTACATTTATGGTTTACAAGTTTACACTGAGAAAAAAATTGTCATAATTGTTTATACCTATCATTGTTTCAATGAAGTACAAAACAAAAAAGTGTGTTAAAAAGTTCTTAGCCTGACCCACTTCCAAAAATCAGTATTCACTTTAACTATTGAAATACTGATTTTGAAAAACTGGTTGGGCTGAAAAATTTTCAATGTCCTCTTGTAAGTAGTCTAAATATATTTAGAAAGTAGTAAATTAGACCATTTGTTTAAGAGAAGGAGCTTTCTCATTTCACTTAGGATTTACTCACTATATCTGGAATGATCATTTGTAAAAAAACAAAAAAAAAACAATTTAAAAAAAAAATTGTTGGTGATTAAAAGTGTTGAAAACCTGCAGTGTTGGATATATTAAATTTTTTATGTGTTTCGGAATTAGTGAAAATTACCAAAGCCACATGTGTTTTAATTGAATTTGTTAATCCACAAAATATAATTTCTGTATTAAGAGTTGTTATAAATTACCCAGATCCCCAGTAGATGTTATTATTCAGACCAACTGTTATTATTCAGACCAATTGTTATATTCACAATGTTTTCATTACTGTAGCCTCCAGACATCTTCAGATTGGTTACTTTCTCAAAATTTGGAACCTAACTCTAAGCTTAGCGAATTAAAGCATTGGTTAAAATATATCTACTTAACTAACAGTTGTGAGATTAATCTCTGGGTCAGGTAATTTTAAAAAGTCATTTGCTCTTGTTCAGTGGGGGAAAAAAAAGCAGACAAATAACACAAAAATAAGACTGGTAAGTCTTATTAAATAAAACTGATATGAAATGTCCCCTAAGAATGGAAAGCAAAATGAGAATAATATGCTCCTGTGGATTGAATAAAAGATTTGGTTCAAAATTCTGAGAAGGTTACCAAGTACAAAATGGCCAAAGGGCACAACAGTCAAAACTAACAAATATGTTTGTCTGAATAATGAGGCATATAAAAATAATTCTGCATCTCAAAAATCCCAACATAAATTTCCTAAATTTATTGTTATATCTCTAACTTCTGGTTTCTAGATAAACAGTTAAATAATTCAGTTTTTTTTATGTAGTTTACTTGTTCAATGACATATCACAGAATAGAATTACCAATATTATAAAATGTTAGCATATTGATGCAGCATTTTTCCAAGAGGTAATGATATCTGTATGCAAGCTCCAAATGAGATTTTATAATTTTGTCTTTAGCAAATTAGTTGAATTTATTTTCCTTATTTTTAAATGAATGATTTTATAATTAACAAAGTTGAAACTCATCTTGGTTCCTCTTTAATAAAATCATGTTGAATAAACAATTAAGAGAAAATCAATATATTACTCAAAAATAATCAACTTTTTATATGCAAAATGCACTAAAAATAAACTATTCATGAGAAAGCCTGAAGAAAATGATAAATATTGTGTACATTTTTACTTTCTCAACTTGTTAATGATTATTTGATTTGTAGAATTAGAATAGCATTTCGATATAAAGAGAACTTTTGAACATTCTAAAGAATGAATGTAAATCATACAATTTCTAATTTTGTCATTGAAAAAATAAAAAGCATTTAATTTGTTGTTGGCTACACTATTGTTTCTGAAATTATTATTCCTTAGTTTTGCATGGTTTATTTATAAGTTTGCAATTTTAAAACATTTTTTAGAAAAAAAAAATAGCATATAAATCATTGTTTGTATTATGTATGTATGTTTTAACTTGTATTTATTTTGCATGATTATAAATTGTTGATTTGTGGGTGTGTACCAAACAAGTATATCTCCATCTGAGTAATGCACTTGTAGTGCTGTGCCTGGCCTCATTCATTGGCTTCTCTTCCAGATTCACAGTCTTTTGCACCTCTCAGTTCAAGTGAAGCTGGCACATTGGCAGGCACATCCCCACTGTCTGGAACTCCTGAAAAAATGTCCCCTCTGAAGAAGGGGAGCAGTAGCACAGAAACATCATATGCCAGTGCACTGGAGGCCCAAGACAATTTCGACTCGGACCCCAATGGGCTGCGGGCTGCCCAGTTGGTCATTAGAGAGGCAGCCATCCATGTGATGGACAGCAACATAGATGACAGGCCGGAGGAAGTGGTTAGTGTCACTGACCTTCAATTTTGAAATACCTTCCTTACTTACTTCCCTCCCCTCCTCTCATTTTTTTTTTTTTATTAGAAATTGAATTTGGAGAAGAAAAATAAGGCTCTCTAAGAAACCCTTTTCATTTTCTGAACTTTGCTGTTACTTTATTTCTTCATTATTATTATTATTTCCAACATTACATCTTATACCAAACATGTTACTCTTGAAAATGATGTTATGATGGTCTACTGTGAATCTTATAAAATGTTAATATACTGATGCAGCATTTTGTCTAAGTGCTAATGATATCTATATTTATGTTTATCTTTGTTTATATTAGGATAATTTTTACTCCCACTCTGATGTTTGTGTTTGTTGCTTTCATACTTTTATTAAAATTTATTTAGGAAAGGTTTTTGATTATTTTTTTTTTTTTTTTTTTTTTTTTTTTTTTTGTCTATGTGCTACTATATTTTGATGTCTTTTAACTATAGTAATGTTGTATTTATATGTGAAAGGAGATTGTTCAAATTATTCTTTTTCTACTGAATTTTATTTTGGTTTTGTTTTATCCCATGTGCATTCCTGCAATGTTTACTGGCTTTGTGGTCCTCACTTTCTTATTCTATATAAATTAGAATGTAATCTGGCTTTTTTTACCAATATGTTTCAACCATATCTTTGTTCCTTAATCAGCTTAACTGTTGCTTATTTACTATTCTTTCTTAAATAAATGTATTTTTAATTGAATTCCAGTCATTACTTAAATTTTGATATTATGATAGAAATAAGTAAATACACATACATACACACACTTAAAAAGTCACTAAATACATTTTACTAGTCATAATTTAAACAATCATGGTTTTCAGGCTGTGAAAACAAAATGACTCAAAACATTGTAAATGTATAATTATATAACAAGTAGAAAACATGAAAATGAAACAAAAATTACATTGCTTTTTAATATATACAAGACTTTCTCAACTGTGATAAATTTTATTTTACTTTTTAAAATTTCTTTCTTGTTTCTTTGGGGTTTTTATAACTTCAAAACAAATTAATTTCATTTAAATCAGAAAAAAATTTAGTAATATTTTTAATACTTGCCTTTTGTCAGGTTTCTATTATTCACAAATAAGATTAATAACATTTATGCAATCTGATAGTCAATAATGTGTTTACGGATAAACTTGAATGTCTATTTTGATGTGGAATATTCTTCTTTTTTTTTTTTTTTCTTTTTTTTCCCATGGGTTCTTTTTCACAAATTGAATATAAATATCTGGAGAATATTAGTAGATGCTGATTACACATTTTTAAGTGAGTAATCAGCATATGAGAAATTAAAATTGGAAAAAAATAAACATGGGTATTGGCTGTGAGTTAAACAGTTCACTTAAGTTTTGAAAGAAAGAAAAATCTAGAAATCCTATAAAATAATCCTAATATTTATTGATTCTAATTTCTATATGAAAATTTGTAGGGTTAAGTTTTGGAGTATACACTTGAATATAGTCTTTGAAGAATGAAGAGCTGTTTTGAAAGTCAAAAACAGTTTAAAATTTTTTTTCTTTTTCCAATTTAGGAGTAGATAGGTTCAGCTATCACCTGGTCAGTACTCTTTCCATGTTTATTGAACAGAGGAAGAGGTTTTATCACTTGTTTTCTGTTTAGAATAGGGTTTACCAATTCTTTCTTGGTGATCTGACTGATCAGTGACTGATTTTTCATTATGAGAGTACTAGGTTGGCAATTTTCTAATTGCTGCTTCTAACTGGTAATAAGGATCCCAAATTCTTTGGTAGTGCTTAGAGAAGCTGCTCTAATGAACATTTGCATCATATCAGGGTATTTGTAGTACATGCCATGCATAGTTAGGTGTCCTTGCATATATTTCTGGTGGGGAACTTTGCCACATTATGCTTTCATCTTAGCCACCTTCTGGCCATGTTGTATTGCCATATATGATAGATAATTATTTTGGCCTTTCTCTTCTTAAAACAAATCTCATGACAGATACTATGAAAAGAATACATGTAAACCAGTAAACAAAAAATTACCTACCCCACCTCAACCTTTCTTTCTCCAATATTTGTGGCATTCTAATTTCTGTAGTGTTGAATCATTTCTCTTGAAATGATCTCCAGATGTCTTTGCACTTTGTGAAACTAATATAAATTCTTCTATTGTTACCAATGAATTCTCTGTTCATTTCCCTCAAAATTCTAGCTTATATATGCATGGCCTCAGTGTCTATATTCAGAAAAATCTCCCAATTGCAATGGAATTGTCTCTTGAGTGCCCAGATGATTCTTTCATTTGCTTTCAACTTTCGTTATTGTACTCTGTATCTTTTTTTTCCTTTATCGCTCTCCTTCTCAGAACTCTAATATATTAAACAAAATTTCAGCTAATATAGAAATGGCTCTTTTTCTACATACATCTGTCAATTGTTTTGTGTTTGGTGATTTTAATGCTTATCTCATAAAGTGTCTTAAGTATTCTAATGATATTCAGACTTTCAATTTTTTCATTACTCTGTCTATCAGTCAAATAGTGGTTTTCTCTACTCATTTCCCTAATAAATTTGTTCAACATTGTTCTTTACTTGATTTGTTCCTTACCTCTACTCAGAGATCTTGCAGAGCATCACAACTCATCTTGGCAATTCAGATCACACTGATCTCATTTATTGATATTTCTTTTCAAGTCATCTATTAGAAAGGAATCTTCTATTTACAAGATTTTCTTTTTTCTGTTAGCAGAGATTCATTTTGTGACTTTAATCAAGACACCCCTTGGATCAATAAACTTCCTGTTGAGAATTGTTACAGATTTCTTCTTTGGTTAAAGCTGGCATTGATACTTTTGTACTTTCTCACAAATATCAGGTGAAACCACAATCTTCTACTTGGTTCACACAAGCCTGTTCAGCAGCTATAGCCCATAGGAATCACTTTTTCAATGTGATAATTCCGATCACAGCAGATGCCTATTTGTGACTGCTTGAGATAACTGTAAAAGTGTCCTCAAAGACGCTAAGTTTTTGCTGATAGAATGAGGCACCATATAACCTCCTAAAAAGTTTGGTTCAAATGACTACTGGCAGCTCTGTAATAGTGTGCTAAATAAGAATGATTCTTCTATACCTCCTCTCTTCACCCAATCTGAGGTGTTAACATCTGATAAAGCAGAATGCTTTACTCGTAAATTCTTTTTAAATTCTAACGAATTGTAAAATTTAACGAATGTTGTTATTAAGTAGATATATATTTACAGATTATAATTTCCAAAGCTTTTTACAAACTAATCACCAACAGTATATAAAAAAATATAATTTGTGTCAATAATAACACTGTAAATCAAATCTATGGAAGACCGGAAGTATCATGTGTGCAATAAAAAATAAACGTCAACTTAACTTAAATTTAACGTAAATACTGAATTTTTAATACAATTATTTGTTATTTCTTTAATTATAATAAATTTTTACATTTAAGTTGTTAAAATAGTATAAAATTAGTTAAAAACAGCATTCAGTTTCGTAAATGTCCTTTTGAGATATAGATTTATTTTTGCGAAACACTTGTGGAGAAGCTAATTTGATTTTTCAATTTCAACTGAGAAGGGTACCTACAAGTATCAGTATCATCTTGTGAAATTTATATGATCTTATTTTTATATTAATCTCAATTATGACATTTTTCCATAAATGAAATATCAAAATTAATGATAAAATGAATGGAACTACAGATAACACAGTCAAATGTAATAAATGTACATAAAATTATAGTATTTTATGTACACTTCTGATAAAATTTCATAAGAGAGGTACCTATAAATTAATTAGATACCTTTCTTATGAAATTTAATCTCACTCTTAACAGTCTTATTTTAATTTCTTTATAATATATTTTCCATAAAGTATTGTAAACGTAAAGGTAAAAGCTAATTCCAAAATAAAAATTAGACCGCTGAAAGTTTTCCTTAAAAATAATAAGGTAAATAATTTTTTCACTTAAATGTAAATTATTTCACTTTCCTTCTTCCATAGAACAAATTAGCCTCATTGAATCCGTCAATATGTCATTCATCACCTGTCAAGTGACGCGAAAGTTTATGACCTACTTTGTTTTATTTTCAAATTACATCTTTTCGGCACAGAAGCTAAGTTAGGCTTTGTTCAGAATATTTTAAATAAACATAATTTCTGATTTTCTTAAAATAAGTTTTGAAAAAAACGATAATTGATATTTAAAAGAATTTCAACGTGAGATTTCCAGTTTTTTTTATAAAATGGAAAAAAAATGGTCAATTTTGCTGACTAAAAAAAAAACAAGATTTTTAACAAAAACTTCGGACATACTAGGAACGATTAAAAAATGTAAAAAAATACCCCCAAAATACTTTGATCTTTCCTCTTAATAAAAACGTAAACATTTAGACGATAAAATTTTGTTTTCGTCAAGTTTGGCGTCTTTTTCATCCTGCTATGCTCTGTTTTTAGCGATCTCATGAAGGTACCTAAGTAATATGTATATAACTCCATCCATGGTTTCTGATATCATTCGAAACTAGATCCTCACAAAGAATGCAATAGTCCTTAAGAAATGTGCTCCTCAATTGTTTCCTGTTTCTCTCTAAACTCTACAATAAATGCCTTGCTGCTTCTTGCTTTCCTGATTGTTGGAAATTCTTTTCTGTAGTACCACTCTTGAAGAACTCTGGCAACCATCTGATCCTTTTATTGGCCTATTAGCCTTCTACTACAGAGTACTAAAGGCTCTAATTAACTCAGGATTGTTTAAGCATCTCACATTGCAGTTTTTTTTTTTGTTTTTTGTTTTTCAGATAAGCAATATGGCTTTCACTTCTCTAGGTCAATTTCTGATGTGATAATTATTGCTGAAAGAGTCTGTCAAGCTTTAGATAAGAATGGTGAAGCTTGGGCTGTTCATTTGAATATCTCAAAGACATTTGACAGGGTCATACTGGTCTTCTTCATAAGTTGAAAGGTTATGGTATTTCTGGGTGAAGTTTTGGCTACTCTTATAGATATTTTTGTGCAAATGCATGTTCCCCTTGGTTCTATCATTGGGCCTACATTGTTTCTAATTTTTATAAATGACTTCCTTGATGTCATCAGTTCTCAACTTTGCATATGCAAGGTGTGATGAGTAAATTGTCACCATTTTTAATTTCGTGCATTGTCTGTTTTTTGATTTTGTCAACTGCACAGTATACTAGGGTACTGTCTGTGAGAAAAAGAGCACTATGACACAATTCACTCCATCAGAAGTTTGGAAACAGCATGCTTTACTGTTTGGCATTTGTGCCAGAATCTCCAATACAAACATTTCAGAGTGTTTGGGTGTCAATCTGAGAATGGTGCAGAGGATTTGGAAAGAGTTGGATGAGTCTAATGGTGATTACGAAGGTACAGCAGCTCAGAAAACTCACTCTGTTCTGATAGGAAAAGAACTTATGAATTTGATGGTGAGGGCCTCCATCAAGTACCTTGAGGAGGTAATACTGCAGGGTGACTGTTGGAAGATCCTATATGTAGCAACAGGACTCTGCACCATGCCACACAAGCAGGAGAACCCAATCATGGCTGTTAGACAATTTCTGTGATTACCCTTTACATTTGACCACCTAGCTCCCAAGACTGCTACCCACTTGATTATTATGGGGCACAGTTGAGCAAGAGACCAACAAAACTCCTTGTAACACCAAAGATGAACTGAAGACAAGGATTATGGCAACATTCACCAAACAAAGAGTGTTGCAGGAGATTTCAAAGTTGTCTGGAGACTGTGGCAATTTTATTGAATAAATTTATTCATTAGTATTTCAATATATTTTTGTGTAACTTTGGTAAATATACCTATTAAAATGAGATGTTAGTGTTATTTTCATTTTTGTGTAATTTAGATGACAATTTATCTATCACACCCTGTATGCTGATGAAACAACTATTTATCCCTGTTTAATCAGTTCAATAAGGTTAAATTGGGTGCTGATCTCAAAAATTATCTACAATCTGTTGTTAAATGGGACAAGGAGTGGCTTGTTAATTTCAATTTTTCTTGCCAGAATCTTACATGTTTATAAGTCTACATTTGTTGCTTTGAATATTGCTGCCACATCTGGTCTGGTGCTTCTGCTATATATTTAGAGATTCTTAATAAGATATGAAGAAGAATCTGCAATGTTATTGGTCCCGACTTGGCATCTTGGCTTCAGTTCCTTTTCCATAATGTAGCTTCCCTGTGACTTTTCTGTAAATACTTTCATGGTAATTGTTCTGATGAACTTTCTACTATAGTAACTAGACTTCATGAAATTAAGCACAGTACTAGATTGGCAGCAAGGTTTCATCATTTTACAGTTGAGATGGCTAGATGTAACCATAAGTTCTATTCTAACAGTTTCTTCTATCGCACTACTCACTTGTGGAATTCTCTTCTGGCTTCTTACTTCCCAGTCAACTTTGATCTTCAAATATTTTAATCCTTATCTTTTGTCTTAATTCTTGTTCTTTTATTGTCCTTTCTCCTTAATAGTAGTTTTTTCTCACATTCACTAACATTAAGTAACCCCTTGTGTCCTAGTGGCTTTATTGCCTTGCTTGGAGTGAAATGATTAAAAAAAACAAAACATCTCCATTTCTTTTATTACACCTTGAGTTTAATTTTCTTGTTTTTCATACATGGTGCCATTACCTTTTCTCTCATACTTTATCTCCTCACCAATAAATTTCACCGAATATATCAATTGTGTTGATAAATAACAGATTTAATGAAAATAAATAGAAATATTTAAAAGTAAGAAATTATTAATTTTTCTACATAATCTGATACATGATTTTGTGACAGGAAAGTTATCTAGCAGTAATTTGTAATGAAATAATGGACTTTGATCCTTGTACTGTATTCTTGTCTATTTGGGCTTGTTTGTTAGTGGTAAAAGCAGTATTGAAACAGGAATGGTCTATGAATGAACTGCTTCCTCTTGGCATCTTCTCTCTGCCCATCTTAAGCACATCGTAATAGACTGCAAATAATACAAGAAAATGTGCAACAAATACTATGATGTATAAAATTTTATCATGCTTTTCAAAAATGTATGTTTTTCAAATAATAGGCCACCTGAAAGAAGTAAGCTGCTTCCGGCACTTATAGAAGAAAAAATACATTTTATTATCTATAAACTATATATCTAAAAAAAAAAAAAAAAAAAAAAAAACGTTTACTCTGAAAATGGCATACAAAACATCCATAGATGAAACCACAAGTATTTGAATTTCAACATTGAGTGACCTATGGAGGTTGTCATTCCACTGAACAAGATCAACCAACAAACTGTTTTGACATTAATGACCCATAGTCATTGATATACCAGTAAAATAACCAATCAATCTCACTGCTACATCTGTCACATTCCTGACATTGATTTGTTGCATATCTTTTTGATAAGATATTCATCTAACTTTCTTTTGTTAAGTAATGCACAATCCATTTTAGAATGTGGTCAGGCCATTCTGCAACGATGATATTTTTCTTTGGAATTTTTTTGAAAATTTAGAATACCATAAATCTTTGCCTTATCACTCCTGAAACAACTAGGTGTGTTAGGGAAGATCTAGTTTTACTAAATCTTACTGAATTTTACTGGAGTTCTATGAACTCATTTTTGGCTTCTAATTATTATTTTGAATCCATTCCTTCTTATCTCTACTTGACATTTAATTATTTTCCCTGAGGTTTTTAATTGTTTAATTTTTAATTATTTCCTGCTCCAAGTCGTCATGAGGTATTCTCATGCAATAAAATGTCAAACCAGGGTTATCACCCTTTTATAAAATAAATTAAGTACAACATATTTTTTTATTTATACACATAAAAGTCAGATATATTTGATCAATACAATTTCCTGTATACCAGAATAAATTATTTTATGTCATAATATGACCTCCTTTACATTTTATAACTTTCATCAGGCTTTCATTCATTGATTTTAACTTTTCTACTGTTCTGAATTTTAAAAAAATCCTCTGAGTAATGTTATTATATCCCAGAGACTCAAATATTGTCTTCCATTCTCATATGCATCTTTTTGATGATGGACCACAAATTTTCTATTGAATTAATATCTGGATAAACTGGGAGCTATTTTGTGTTATTGAAATCTTTTCTGAAAAATCATCTTCACCAAATATGAAGAAGCATTGTCTAGTAACACTAAAAAAACTGCTTTGTGTAAGAATGTATAACAATTCTCTGCATTTATTTTGAATTATCAACTTTGAAAAGATTAATAATTTTACTTCCTATAATACATCAAATCAAATATTACTCTACCTCAACCATGTTGGTTGGTTATAAGGTCCAGTGTAATTTCATTCATCAGTAAAAATTACTGTTAAAAATTAGTTTTCATTTAATTCTTTACCTAACTTAAACATTTTTCTTTTTAATATTCCTTTAAAGGTGCTAGTTTAGTTGTTTCATATCTTTAGCCAAAGTTCTCTTAATATACTTCTTTTTTTTTTTTTTTCTCTCTGTTTACATTTGCAACACCACCTTCTTCAATTATTATCTTACTGGTCAACCCACTTTTCTTGCTTATTACCCTTTTATTTTGTCTCAAGGTCACAATTTTTAACCTTCTTGAAAACAGTTTTGTTTTTTGTTCTTATCATGCCAACTTATCTTGCTAATATTTTTCAATTTATTTTATTTTTCTGCAATCTGTTTAAATTTTAAAATTCCCAATTTTAAAATTCTATTACTTAATAGCATTACAATATCTTTTTTTCTCTTATTACCCATGGCAGTCTTTATATCTCTAACATTAAAAAGTAATAAATGACAATGGTCATTGTAATGATGAAATTGGCTGTTTTCATACAGGAAACTTTCAGCATTCATTGAACAGCATTCATGTTACTATCAGTTGAAAATTATAAATCTTTTTATTAAAACTGGTTTTCATGACATTAGACATTTCAAGTCCACTAATTGTTATCAATCTTTTTAGTATTAATGGGAGTTTTCTTCCAAACCTTTTGTTTAAGGTAGTGTATAAAGTTAATAGCTTTAGATACTAACATTTCCTTTCTAATTGCATGTGATACCCATTTTTGTTGTGGTTGTTGCTGCTGTTGGGAGTCTTCAAACGTTTTTTTTTTTTTTTTTTTTTATTTGGTAAATATCTTTATAAATTTAATTCTAGAACAATGCAATAATGTAAACCTTGATTTTTGTATAGAAGTAAGTCATCTTGGCCGTGACTACATTTCACAGTTAGGATACAATTTTTATAGAGTTGGAATTGTAATATGCCTATCATCAGATTTTGCAATAGACAAGATCTTATACACTGATGGCTGCAGATATAGTTGCACATGGCTATAAAATCGGAGTGATACCAGCCTATGTTCAAATTGAAAAAGTGTTGTCCTCAAAAGACAAAAAAACTTCTAGAGGAGATGTAGCAGAAGTGAAAGGCAGGATGAACTGCCAACTACCTTCCATGAGATTAGCCATCCCCATCAATCAAAAACACAACACTTGGTGTGCTATGTATGCAGGAGAGGATGGCCAGCATGAACCTGAGAATGTCCACTTGCAAAGAATATGGTTGTGGTGCACGACTATTTAAAACTCTTGTTTTTGTCATATAGTAAAATCCAACATGGCGCGTAAACAAAATATTCAGTGAAAAATCCTATTCATCGGTAACATTTTAAACACCTCATAGAATGTAAAGTTCTTAAAGCAAACCTGTGCCAAACTGTTTTCTTGAATCCTTGATGATTTGGCTGTCCGAAAATGACAACATCAATATGAAATAATGGAAACTGACCGTGAAAAACAATTATGTGCAACATGTTTTTGATCAATCAGTAAACTTCTGGACCTTTTCAGGTGACATTATAGGATCCAGACGGCCCTTGTTTGCACATGGAATTATTCACTGAGAATTAATCTTCAATTTGGCTGTGGAAAATGTCACTTGGCAGTTAGCATTAAGAAATTATGCCCAATTTTCTGAGAAAAATCACCATTTTTTTATGAAAAAATATTTATTTTCACTTCAAAATAATATCATTCAAAAGGAAGGGATAAATGGCCCGGCGATGGGAAATACAAAAGACATGCAGCGAAAAAAAACAATGTCGTCTGCTAAGTGTTGTTGTCATCGCCTGGGTCACTGGGTGTTAAAAACAAAACAAAACACATCAAGCTATTCTTCAAACATAAGTTTGGAAAAAAAAAAAAAAAAAACCCTTATATCAAGCCCTACCAATGTTGACCCTCTTTTTTTTTTTTTCTTTTTTCACTCTTTACTCTTATCTGGGAGTGGTGGGTTTTATTACAAGCTGACAACTTGTTCTAAACATTTATTGCTGGCTGACCTTTGACTCATACATGTCAAAGTCAATTCGGCTTAATTTTCCTTATCGCTGCTATTTTTTGGGAAAAAAAAACAAAACTTTTGGTTTCTGGTGGTTAGGAATTGCAGATAAATCTTTCACCTTTTACTAAAGATTTCCATGGCCGGTTTTCAATTTTTTTTAACCCCTGGCAGTCATATAATTGAAAATTACTAATGGATTTTGTCGCATTTTGATCCCCTAGGGATGTTGATTTCTTCAAAACTCTCAATTTTATGCCTGAAATAATTTGATTATAATTTAGGTTTTTCTGATTTTCCAAAAAATGGTTAATTTCTCATTAATGGGGAAAATTTTTGTTTAGAACTAGAAAAAATGCAAAATTTTCACTATTTTTTCATATTATACATGATGATAAAACAGTCATTTTTCAACATTTTACCCCTATAAAAGTATGAAAATCCATTTTTCAGAGAAAATAAGCTGTCACAAAATGAATTTTGCCATTTTTGTGATGATTTTTACTTGGAATAGAAAATTTTTACCATAGCAAACCTGAATTGACTTTAAGTTCAGTGGGGCTATAGAAAACCTCAAACAGCTGTGGGTAATGGGCTGAGCAGTGCCTAGAATTTGTTTATGCAAATGATTTGTGTCATGCATAGCAAGGTTAGCAATGATTCTGGGCTCAATATAAACAGACTAGTATTTTCTGTTTTGTGAGCAAGTGAATTGCCAGTATTACTATTATACAGAACATTGTGATTCTGATTTCCTTTTTGTTCATCATCACTTTCTGTGTCAACCTTCATTTGCATCATTCCTGTGTGGAATTCTTCATCACCTCTGCCATGGTCATGTCTCTGTTTTGTTTGCCTCCAGTGCTGCTGTTCATTCCGTCCCTCCTCATTTGTGTTCCAGCAGCAGAAAAACAACTTCAAGCATTAGGAATGACAAGCAGTTTAACATTTGGCTAATTCACTGGAGTGGCCACCAATTTACTGATAGTGGAATGACTCAAGAATGTGGAGCTCATTTATGAGCTGCGCAACATTCAGGAAGTGGAGCGTGTCCTCCTGCTGCGATTAAGAGGTGGACCACTTGCGGTATACAGGCAGCTCAACAAGGAACAAAGGGCTGACATAGACCATGTCAAGTGAGCTCTGTAACTTCTTTTGTGGCATTTGACAGCTTCATGACATGATTGCTGCCTGGTGAAACCATGGATGTGTTCTTGGCTGAACTTCAGAGGCTCACCCTGCTTGTTGGGGATGTACTATCAGAAAAATGGTTGACATGTACCTCTGTGGTTGAACTGCTGAATCATGTGAGGCAGCACTTCTGGGCATCATTAAGGATGGATACATGACCCCAAGGCCAGTTCTGACCAAGGCACAGGCCATTATGTCAGATGGAAAAGAGTCAGTCACAGCAGCTGTACAACCACTTCAGTCCAGTACTGACCTTACCTCATCTACATTGGACAATCATAGCATTAAGTGTTATAAATGCTCTGGATTGAATCATTTTACAAGAGACTGCCCGTAATCAGTGTGAAGAAGGGCACAGTGGCCCCATATGCAAAATGCAAGGAAAGTTATGCTGATACAGGTGCCAAAAGATAGGCCATGTTGTATCTGAGTGTCTGGAGAAACAGAAAGGGGCAAGATGTCGATGCCAGTATCTCCTCAGTCAATTTAAAAGAGGTGCTCTCCATAATTGAAACTTTGATTAATGGGAAGAAATGCATGGCATGGTTTTCCAGATGTTCTTTGGATCGGTGTGCAGTCACTGGAGTCAGCAAAAGTTTTGACATCATGACAGCTGATGGTGAAATTTTCCATCGTCATGGCATTGGGACCATCACGCTGGCAACAGATAACATAAACCCCCTGAAAGCTGATGTCTTGGTCATGAATAGTCTGCCGATAGGCTTCAATATGCTAATTAAAATGGATGTTATCAAAATGCTAGGTAGAGTCAGCACCAACCAGTCCAGTGAAGCCATCTCATGTAGAATGGACTCATGGGCCTGTACTGTGATCGGATAAAGGAACTGGATTTCAGCACAGTTTGATGAATGGACCAGGGTGTGGCAATGTCATGAAAGTGGTCAGGTGATCAACTACCTAATGAACTTACAAACAGGGTGCCCGAATATCCATTGTCTGCTCAAATCTGATGAGAATACCAGCATGAGCTACAGTGGTAGCAGCATAATGGATGGTTGCTTCCCTATCCTGAGGAGAAATTTGCCTCCCCACCCAATGGGCCTGATTCCATTGATGGCTGTTTTTTGACAAAATATGTCCAAGGTGCACCTTGTATTAGACTTTCATGGACTTAATGGGCATGTCAATGCCTACATGGTGTATGCTGTCGTCTGTGCGCAAAAGCTGAGGGTGTGACAAAAAAGGGCTCCAACGTGTCAGTACTTGATCTTTGAAGGCTTACCTACAAGTGCATGTGCACCAATCCTTGTGGCCATACCAGACTGTTATCTTCAAAGGAAAAAGGTACTGCTTGACACATAGGATCCTTGAACTTAATGTGGTACCATCTATTATCAGAGCCATTGTGGATGCTGCAGTGTTGAAAAATGACACTATACAACCAGCAACATCAGCATACATTGACATCAATGAAAATATAACATTTGCAGCCAGAATGAGACAACATCTGGTCAACTTTGAGCTGGTGAGCAAGGAACTGGAATAACTGTAAGGAGGTGCATGAGTACTTGGCTTGAAAGTTTGGATGGAGTGCAACATTCTGAAATGGAAACAATGGAACAAGGTACTGAGTATGCTATGCATTCTCACTTGACATGGTGTGTTTTCACTGGAGGGAAAGCAGGTTGGGTTAAAAGGTTAAATGACTCAGTGTAGCAGCAGTATTTATTAAGAGCAGAGCAATGGCAGTTACAAAGGGTTGGGATGACGAGGTGGATAATGTTTCTTTAACCATGATAAGAGATCATCACAAGAGTGTACCAAGAAGACCCTGTGGCAGGCAAGTGGTATGTTAATGGACCCAAGCTCGACATTTGTGTTGATGCAAACTACCTAGCTACTGGAAACTCACTGGAGCATGATGGGGCAGCTGTAGAAGATAGAAGCTGGTTGCAAAAGAGAGAGATGTGCAGTTCATAAACTTGGCAGAACTGGATGCCATACTAAAAGGTGTTAACATGGCATTGATGTGGGAAGCAATGATATTACATCTCTTCACTGACTCGGCTTGTGTGCCCAAATGGATTATGGACACCCTTATGGGAAAGGCTAGAGTGCACCAAAGCAGCAAGTGAAATGCTAATCAGACGATGACTTGTGCACTCATGAGTTTGGTTGAAGTGTATGGGTTGTCGGCAGATGTAACTTTGGTGAGGTCAGAACATAACAGAGTGGATGGTCTGCCAAGAGTCCCGCAGCAACGGCTTCATTTGATCAGGTAAACAGCTGAGCCCCCACCCAAACCAGGCGTGTGCTGTATCAACAAACAATCCTAACTCCAGCCAGATTAAGTCCATCCGTCATCAAAGTGGTCATCCTGGCATAAGGTAGACATTGTACTTTGTCAGACAGGTTGATCCCAGTTCTGAAGATGTCAGTGAGGGCTGTAGTGGAAAAGTGCAAGGTATGCCAGTCAATTGATCTGCCACCCATGCATTGGCTGAAGGGCAAATTAGATGTCAGCAACACTTGGTATCAGGTACGAATGAACATAGCCCACTACCAGGGCAGTCACTACCTGTCACCCGTTGACTGTGGGTCTACACAATTTTCTGCCTGGTGTCACCTGAGATGGCAATGTGTGGCAAACATTATTGGTCACTTGGAAGCCCAAGAGTGCAGTCTATCAACTGAAATGCTTGCTGACAGTGACACAGCATTTTGCAGCAAGCCCTTCAGAGTCTTCATGAATGAATGGGGAGTTAGACAGTGGCTTTGCTGTGAGCATGTTCTTTCTGGTAATGGCATCACAGAATGGTGTCATCTGAGTGTAAAGTCAATTGCACTAAGAAAACTGTTCCATAATGGAAGCAGTCTATTGGCACAACATCACCCCAAAGGATGATGTATCGCCACTGACTGCCACCCGCCAACATGATACTTGTTACCAAGTCTGACTGAAAAGGATCGATACACTGCCTTCAGATGAGACCAAACATCAGCAGACCGGTTATGGAGTGGGAGATCGTGTCTGGGTAAAGACTCCACGTGGACAGTGTGTCCCCCCTTATGCATGTGGATCCATTACATACATGATTATCCCAGAAAAATTTCTTGTTGATAGGATGCCTCACCACATAAGGAACCTGCATCCCATTCAAGCGCTTCGAAGAGTGGTAGTGACAGCAAATCTTCCACCTAAAGTGCAAGAATGATCGCTATCTGTGATGCACACAGTGATGTAAGCAGTTCTGGGCCTGATGCAGATGCATCAAATGACACTTCTGCAAACAAGTCGTCTGGGGAGGAAGTCACACTTGTATTACAATGAAAGAGCATGAGGTGCAAGAAACTAACCCCAGATGGCCGCATATGTGATCATGAGATAAGTGGGGAGTGTCGCAAAAGTGAAAGGCAGGATGAACTACCAACTACCTTCCATGAGACTGCCCACCTCCATCTATCAAAAAGTCAATGCTTGGTGTACTGTGTATGCAGGAGAGGATGGTCAGCATGAACCCCAGGATGTCTGCTTGCAAAAAATATAGTTGCAGTGGTGGGCTGAGCAGTGCCTAGAATTTGTTTATGCATAGCAAGGTTACCAATGTTTCTGGGCTCTATATAAACAGACTAGTATTTTCTGTTTTGTATTACTATAGTGTGGAACATTGTGATTCTGATTTCCTTTTTGTTTTCCAATCTGAAAATATCAGGAAAAAATAGAATTAAAAAATAATAAAACCTCACTTGACATTGAAATTAAAAATAAGTTTCTCAATTTTATGAAGGAGGTCTGGAATCAAAAGAACACCCCAAAATAGTTGAGCATATCACATATTAATGTCCTATAGAAATGAAACTATCCAGTTTGGCTTACATTCCAGTCCGGAAAGTCATATACATCTTGGATAGAAAATTACATACCTGCTACGTTGATCTTACAGTGGCATATTACTACATCAATAGAGATTTCCTTTTCTTGTCCCTCAGAAACCATCTTCCAAGTTCTGATATCCCTGAATTTTTTTATCTGATAGAAGAACTATATTAGTCCACAAAGTCAAATACACCTTGTGAGAACCTAAACACTGGATCATTTCAAACCTCATCAGGAGTACAAGAAAGAAATGAGAGTTCCAATCTATTTAATTTCTGCTTAGACTATGCTCTGTGTACAAGTGCAGATGTAAAGAAATGGGCATTAATCATTTAAACACTCCATGCCAAATATTATTTCTGTTTTCCCCCCCAGAAGCCAGGAGGGCTGTGCTGATGAGATAGCTATTTATAGTTGAGATACAAAAAAAAAAATCAACATATCAAGTGTTCTAAGAAGTAGGACTTAAGATAAACCTTTCCAATACAGAAAGTATGATTTGGAATAAAACCCTGAATTCATCATAAGAATCCAGAATATAGAATTAACACTACAAATATCTTGGTGTATGGGTTAGTTATAACCAGTTTAGTATAGGAGATGAGGAAATTAAATACAGTATTGTGCTAACAGTAGTTTTATACAAAACACTGCAAGATGCTAGAAAACAAAAACATTAACCTAAGAACTTATCTAGACTTTCATATGGATGTCATGCATGACATCCAACTCCCTTAGAAATATCTAAAGTATCAGTTACATATGATTTTCTTCTCGATAAACAATTAAAAATAGATTCAAATAAATGAACACTCTAGATCTTAAAGAGCCTCTGTCCTTTATCACATCTTGTAGACTGGCACTACATAATCACAAAGAACTTTACCAATTAGTAGAAACCACATCACTAAAAGACTTTCAACAACAGCAACAACTAAAATAGATGGCACATGTAAATCGAAGCGAAAATAATGACAATATGTTGACTTTCCTTACTGCTTTAAACAAAACATTAAGGGAGAAACTCACATTGAACAACAGTGAATTTGGGAAACCTATTTTCCTGAAAAACTGTTTCAAGAGATTCTATAAATTTCAATTGACAGTAATGCTGTTTGATCAATAAAAATGTGAAATGTTAGAAACAATCTCACTATTACAATTTGTGATTTTGTAGTGCTAGTCGGATGAAGGATTGTCTTTAAGACGTAAAGGATTTATTCATTTGTAGCCATCTTTAATCCTTGATATGAGAAAATGATTATATAGAGATGTTGATTTAGACATTTCTGAATGAGTTAGATGTCATGCATGATATCTATATTAGAGTATAGATCTGACAAGGCCTTTTAAAAAAACCTGAGTTTTCAGTTTAATATTTTAGTTTGATAACATCTTACAAAAGTAACCCTAACACAACCTATGCCTATGCTGTGTTCAAGTTTCTTATTTCTTATATTTGTTGCAATTCATCCATCCACTGAGATACATGATGAACAGCTCTTCAGTTGCATAAAATCTCACACCTCCAAAAAGATTAGTTGGTTAATATGAATTTTATTGTGAAAACATTGGCTTATATAAAAAAAAAAAAATCTATCCTGTATCATTTGATGATACACTTTGTATTTTATTTTCCTTTCTTCATATTTAGCAGTATGACAAAAAGCATGAAGAAATCAGTCAAAACTAATAATAATAAAAATAACTAATAAAATGTATTGATGAAAATATTTCAGTTTGGAATTAAAAGCACTGTGTTCTGTATAATTTGACAGTGTATGCGCCACTTTACTAAACATACTCAAGTGCTGACTGCTGGAGTTACCATCTTCCAGTTGTGTGCTACATCAGAGTAAAAGTACAAAAACAAAGAAGACCAAAGCAACTCCTCAACTGCAAAATGATAAATTCTTGAAGAATCCAAATTGCAAGGCGCCCGACAAAAATACATAAATGAATATAACCAGACTAAGACTACAAAATCAAAGTGGAAAATACTGAGAGAAACACTAGTAACATTAGTGAATGAGATAATCCAAAGGCAAACAAGACAAGAAAATTTTAGAGATTATGAAAAAGTGACAATAAACAAGAAAGGAACAGAATACTAAGCACTAAATGCAGAAATTAAAAACAAATGTAAGCAGGCTAAAGAGGAATGACTCAATGAAAATGGAGTGAAATAAAAAGTATGAGCAACACAAATGCAACAAGAATGCACAACAGAATAAAAGAATTTACATGGAAAAAAAATCAAAGAATATGATAATAGAAAAAGAAAAAATACTCCAAATGTCTGAGAACTTTTCAAAATGCAAGAGAGAAACTTACAACCTTTGAAAATCCCAAAGGCAAAGGCACTTGGCCTATATTCACATTACAGTAAGGAGATTGAGGAGAGTATTAAGTATTTAAAGCTAGCAAGTGATGGTTTTACAGCTTTACAAAGCATCATAACCTCAAGATCACAGAAGAATTAGTGTCAGCTGATATGGAAGTAGCAACAGTTCATAGAACAGCTCAAAAGAGTAAAATCAAGTAAAAAGTCTACAATCAAGAAAAAGCATTCAGCTGTGATGAAACAAACCTTTTCTAGAATAAAATGTTGAATCATAACTAAAGACTAGAATAGAAATCTTTAATCCCAGCCAAATCCAGTTTTAGAGCTTGGTAGGGTCACCTTACTTTGGTGCTATTTTACAACACAGCAGGTCACATGATCAAGTCAGATTTAGTGTACAGAGGCAATAATCTGCATACCATTATGAACAAAGGCAAAAATATACTGTGTTCTGACAACACAATAAGATGGCTTGGGTCATGGTCAGTTTGTTCCTCAATTGGCTCCACCACTAAATACCTGAAAGATAAGGTCAAGGTCATTCATTGGAAATATACACTGATGTATAAGAGTGATCATGTTGAAGTGCTCTTCCCGTCTTCAAACACAATGTCATTGCTACAGCCAGTTGATCAAGGTAATCATGACGGTGACGTACACATGCTTTATCTTTGCCAAGATTTGTGCTGCACAATGATTGTAATAATATCATGGATTTAAGGAACATCTTTACAATTACAGAAACCTGAGACAATACATGCTGGAAGGCATTACTGTGTGGCAGATGACTTCAAGGGCCTCCTAATAATCAGTGAAGAAGTGAAAATTTGGGTAATCTGTGGGAAAGACTTCTATGAGATTTGAGAAATCTTTACTGACAAAGACTGGGAAGAACTGTTAAATTTGATAGAAGCAGCAGCTGAAGAAAACAAAACCCACACTACAGAAGTTCATAGTTTTTCACTGGGACCAAATTTTGATGATTATGAAGTATGAGCATTCAATGGAATAAAGTCTAATGTATCACAACAGACCTAGATACATTGCAAAAACTGAAAGTATCAAGCAACAGCTTCTTATTTGTTTCACCAAGTAATCTGTAATTGATAAGCCTCATCCATTCTTAAAAATCAGAGAACCTAACTTTATATCTCCTTTAAAATGTCAGCATACACAGTCCTTTTATGCACAGGTCTTGAACAGATGCTGTATTTGAATGATGCTAATGGTTGGCAAACCTATTGACCATATAAGATGCAGGCCTGCTAATATATATCTATATAATAAATGCCAATGTCAGTATGTCACTGTGTTACCCTTTTCAATTAAAGGGATACAACTCTAACTTTCAGTAGCTCATGTTACAGAAGTTTTAGATTCTCAAGTTTTCATTACAGTGATTGTTTTTGGCGATTATTTATTTTTTTTTTTTTGATTTTTTTTATGAATTATTTCTACAATAACAATTTTTATAACTTGGAAATAAATTTCAGAATAATTGAAGTTAATTGTGAAAATCACCCATGTAATAAAAATATTTGTATGTAAAGTAAGGACCTATGCACATCAATTTGCCTTTAAATTAAGTGGCGGCAGAAAAATTAACATTAAACTTTTAAAAGGTAAGCTTAAATATTAATGCAGTACTTAAATGCAGCAATCAATTTTGAGTTCTTCTGTAGTTTATTGTTGCCTATCGCATACAGCAGCAGTATGCCTCAAAAAAAGAAATCTCTGCCAACCCGATTACAATCAGAAGAGCCAAGGCTGCAAATGAAAACCCAGATCAAATGGCAGCCAGGAGAGCTTCCAATGTTAAGAATATGCAAAGACTTACGGTCTCTGAAACTCATAAACAAACTGAAGGCTGAATCAAGAGCCCTCTGCAGGAGCTAGCTTAAATGCTACCTGATAGGGCAGCTTAAATTCCCCATTCCATCAGATTTTCAACTAAAAGAGTAGATTGAAAGCAATTTATCACCATAGATTAAATAAGGTTTCAAATTTCCTGAATTTACATCCGAAAAAGACCAGAGGGCATATCGTCCAAAAACTTTTGATAGTAACAACAAATATGAGGACATTACTCCAATTGTAAATAATGTAAATAAGTATCATTGTAATGACAACATTAATGTGAAATGTTAAGAAACTAGTTTTAGATTTTATAAGCTTTTGTATTTTTTTATGAGACAGTACAGTATTCAGAATAGTATTCCAAATTTAATTTTTGCTGTCAATTTGCCATCAGTGCAAACTTTTCACTTCAGAATGTTCCATAAGTTTTCAACAATTGTGTTATTGTCAGGCAAAGCAGCTAGCAACTTTATCAAATGAGTGTTTTGGAAACCAATTTTATTAATGTATTCACTTTAGTTTTTGTTTTGTTTTTTCGTGAATGCAATTGGACATTTTTGTGCATGAAAATCATATTTCATAAAGTCTTTGATTTCATCTTGAATCCTGGTTCCACATGCCTTGAAACAAATTAATGTATGTCTTAGGTGTTGTTATAAAACAGTCTGAATTAAATTTACCATAGGCCCACCACTTCATTGCCTGTAACCCAAAAACTTTACACTACTTCTGCTTGGTTTATATCTTAGCCTGCGATAGTCAACATTTTAGCATTTGCTCTATTTGACTGACCCATCAGTCAAATAGAGCAAATAATATTCAGCAATGAAAAGAATTGGTGGAAAATCTCTTGTCCTGTATCTTATTAATCATTTAATTTGATTTTCATTATGGACATCTATTAAAGGAGGCCTAATATCCAGTCTGGCGTGTTTCACCAGTTGATTTAGAACAAAAGGTCTTAGTGCCACAACAGGTAACAATTTAAAAGCTTGTGAAAGACAGGTTTTTTTTTTTTTCTTCTTTTTTTGTCTTCTCACTAGATTCAAAGCAAATTGATGAGATCCTCAATGTGTCCCTTTTTGGACCTTCATTACAGTCTTTTATGATATCTTCAATGTACATCTTCATTGTTTGATTGTACCTATTGATCATTTCTCTCACGGGTTTTATTTTTTGCTAGCTCTGAAGTTATTAATCATATTTCTTTATCAAATAATCTTATGACTTCAAACTCACTCTGTGGTATTAAGATTTTTAAATGCAGGACATGTTATACAAATTATACAAATGCTACTGTTTACATTGGTACAGAATAAAAAGAACTATCATCCAAACTGCCCAGATGTTGCCAGTCATTCAGCAAATAAGCTTTTAAATAACCAATAAACATTTTTTATATATCAATAAAACATGTAGTGACTAATTATTTGACTTTCTCAAACAAATTTAGCCTCTAAAATAATATATATATCAATTTTATATATATATATATATATATATATATATATATATATAGACAAATGGAAATGTTTCATGAAAATACATATGATAATGTATTTCACAATTCAAGGCTTCATCAGATTCAAAAACAAAAGAATGGAATGTGTATTTGTGTGTATGCTTAAATAATGAATCTTAGTTCTTTCCCTAAGCTGGCATTTCTTGAGATAAAAGAAAAAGGAAAATGAGTGACTTTTAAAAAGGTTCTTAATATTTATTCTAGCATCCTTTATTTACAATTCTTAGTTTGAGTTGAAAGTTGTTCATGTATTAACCCAACTTTTTTGTATCGAATTAAAGGCAAATGCTTTTCTCATTATCAGAATAGCTTGAAAGCAAGAAATTCATTAAGCCTTTTCTGAAATTAATACAATGCAAATCCTCATACCATCCTTCAGAATGAGTTGAAAGTAAAAACTTGTTTTTTGTTCTATTCATGAATTTTGTGTGTCAACAATATGTTTTTAAATTAGGATATAGAAAGTTATATATATTTTAAAAGTTACTCATTTTCTTTCTCTATTAATCATGAGAAATGCCAGCTTAGGGAAAGTACTAAGATTCATTATTTAAGCATACACACATTTCATTCTTCCATCTTCAAATCTGATGAATGGTGAAATGGATTATCAAATATATTTTCATGAAAAATTTCCATTTGTTAAAAATTAAAAACTTTGTTGTGATTTCTATATTGTAATTTATCAATGCACACACACACACACACACACACACACATGTAAAAATCAGAAAAAGTTTGCAGAATATGACAAGGAAAACGGTTTCCTTGAAACTGGATTACAGTTCACTTTTGCTAGGCTTCAAAACAAAAGAAATGTGTTTGTGTGTATGCTTAAATAATGAATCACTAATACTTTTTCTGCTAAGCTAACATTTTTTAGGATGAAAGAAAAAAAATTGTGTGACTTTTGTTTAAATACTATTATTTTTATACTGTGTGTCTTAATAATTTCCTTGTTTTTGCTGAAATTTGTTTATACATTCTCTCAGCTTTTCTGCATTGAAATTATGGTAGATAGATCCTTATCCTATTTTCTGAATGGCTTGAAAGTTAAAAATTCACTTAGCCTTTTCTGAAATGAATTTAAAGTAAATTTTTTGTCTGGATTTTATATTCTATTTTATACACATATTTTTGAGGAAGAAAGCACAGACATATCTAAAAAATATTTAAATCTTTTAC